>VZRS01011603.1:353008-433574 GCA_013398055.1 Ifrita kowaldi | reverse complement strand
TTTTTTTTTTGTGAACCTAGCAGCTTTAACTAATTTTAAAAATTTAACTAATATAACTACATTAAATCTTAACTGACATAAATACTTTTTTCTTCTTTTTTTTTTTTTTTGGTGGGGACGTTACTTTATGTTCAGTCATCTTGTCTAAAGGGAAGCTGATAAACGTTTTTCCCTTGGAAAATATTTCTGTATCTGAAAGTCAAGCTTTTAAGATTTTGTTTTTCTAGAATAGATTTGAAATTGTGGCCATATATAGAATTGGCTTTGCTTATCCATGCAGAAAATTATTCCTGTGAACAGTTCTACCAAGGTGGTTTGGAGGGTAAAAGCTTTGTTCTTGACACAGTTTTTATTGTTTTGTGAAGAGAATGGTGGGAGCTGTTTCTGTTACACTGAAACTCATCTTTGAGAAATTCACAGTGCTAAATGAGAAGTTTTGAGATGCAGGTAACTAGAAGTAATGCCCTTTTTCTGAAACCTAAGACAAGCAGAATATATTGGCCTCTTCCAGCTGATTTCAAAGTGGGGAGTAAGCAGGCACATTGCAAAGCAGCTTGACAGGTAAAGGAGAAGTTGTTTACTTGGAGACAAACTGTGCACCTTCAGCTGAGTTTTTAAATATGCTGGGTAAGTGATCAAGAGCTCTGTGAGCAGCATGTCTGCTACAGTGATGTGCAATTACTTACTTTCTGCATTTATAGAGCTGAAGCAAAAGTTGCCTTCTTTTCCACTGTCCTTTTTAACAATAAAAAGAACTTCTGTCTTGAACTGTAAAAAGGGCAAAAGTCTCCTCATTATACAAGACTGTATTCTTCCTTGTACACATAAGCCTAGGAGCCTTTTCTGAGAGTAGCATGACAGATTTTTTTGATGCTGTTTAGTCCGTGTGATTGAATGGATCTAATAATGCCTTCCTTTGCTTTGGGAAATCATGAACAGAACTAAAATTACAGAGGTAACCTGATCTTAGCAAACTGCTCTAGCGTGTGGATTCTTGGATACCAGAATGCTAATCCTAATTTTTATTTCTGGTGTGATGCTTGACCAGAGAAAGTTGTTTTAAGTTCTTGGAAACAGTCAATTTCCAGATGTTTAAAATTAAAAGGCGTTTTTTTTTTCCTCTTTGAGTGTTAGGTCAATTAACTTTGTTTCAGTTATTGTTGTTACCAAATGTTTGTAATAGTATTAATGATTGGTTTAATGTCCGTATTATTAAACTTGGAATGTTGTTGCTTCTTGTTTCCTGGATAGTGTGGGCTTGAGACAGTAAATTTTCCATGGAGCTGTTGTCAATTTAGTTGTATTTTGTTTTTTTCTCCTAGAAACCAAGCTCAGTCCGAATTGATCAACTGGACCGTGAGCAGTTCAATCCTGATGTAATTACTTTCCCTATTATTGTGCACTTTGGGATACGACCTGCTCAACTCAGTTATGCTGGAGATCCTCAGTAAGATGCTCTTCCTTCTTTCTTTTGTTCAGGAACTCATTACTGTTGTCATTCATGCCTTAAATAGGGCTTGGTTATGTGCTTAGGTGAGTCTGATACAAAGCTTAGTGCTTATGACACTGGGCACAAGCTCCTGCAAATGAGAAAATACGAGGAATAACTTTTTCTCTGCAATAATTCAGGATCTGCTGAAGCAAACGTGCATGTATGTGCAGTATGATACTTCTTAACCTGAGAACAGTTCTTCTGGGTCCAGCAAAAGGTGGTTGGTTCCTCAAGCTCCGCATTATTTCTCTGAGAGGCCAGTGGTGGGTTTTCAGAGAGAGAATAACATAACAGGAAGGCAGGGAGGGAGAAATAGTTACCCAAGCTTCCTAATGTCTGTAACTCCTGAGCCAGGGTATGTATTTAGGTCATTTTGTTAAACAGCCCTGAATGGATGTTTTTAAATTTCTCAAATCACTGTTTGAATCTTCTTATGCTACTGGCAGGGAGAAGATTTCAGGTAATCACTTAACCAGTACTATTGTGCATCATATGCAAAAGGACTGATTTTTATTTCAGAGCTGCTACTTGATTGTTTAATTAGATGTTCTTCAGGTCTCATGTCTGATGAGGAATAATATAGCCATGTTCTCTTTGATTTCTTCATGATGTTTGTTTCTTGCATACTGCTATGTCCTACTTAATCATCTCTTTCTGTGCTTTGAAGGATCACGTCTACATAGTGTTTCCTAGCTTGGAAGCTCTTGCACCCATGCTACTTTTCTCTGTACTTTTTATATCCTGATAGAATTTGAGAGGAATGTAGAGAAGGAGTGGAGAGGGAATCAGGACTTCAGGCAGAGCAAGAAATAGTGTTTCACTGTGGATTGATGAAGGGACGCAAAAGTGATGATTGGATTTTGTTCCCAGTTCTTTTCTTAACCTCTGACAATTTCAGGGAGCTCTTCCAGTGATAGGGACATCTGCTTTCTGCATGACGACAGTATAGAGCCTGTCTCTGGTGCATGTGTAGTTTGGGTTGTCTTTTTCCCCATTGCTGTGGTTCAGGAATGGTGTTCCCCAATTCAGTACTCCCACTAAAAAGAGAACCACAAGCTGTTCCCTTCCCCTTCTGCTAAGAGGTGCAAAAAGGCAGGGATCACGGGCTGAGAGAAGAATGATTTACTGGAAACAGCAATGAGATAAGAAAAAAAGCAGTAACAGCAACAATGCTAATGACAAAAATGTAGAAAGAGAGGGTGATTTATGTGCAAAATGCTCACCAGATCTGCAGTTCTGTTCTTTTGCAACTGCTTGCTGAGAATTTTAAAGCTAACATGGCAGGAAGTGGGAATATTGAGTTCTAATCCAGATGATAAAACTTTTTTTTTTGCTTTGATCATGAGTTTTAATCCTCTTTATCTTTTAGTTTTCTTGTTCATCAAAAGGAAATAATTAGACCCAAAAATATAAGAATTATCTCTACTTTGATGCTGAATTTATTAGTATTTGTAAAATTCTAGTACTTTTCATTGAAAATAGTATAAAGACACAAAAATTATTCTTCCCACACCTTTTTATTTTGAGTTTCTTTTGAATTTACTTGTGGGTTTGTTTTTTGTTTTGTGTTTTAACCTCAGAGCTCCTTACAGAAAGTAGGTATGTTTTGTTCTGTCAAAGTAACAAAGCATTTTTTTTGTGAAAGACCTCTGTGGTGCCATCATAAATGTCAGGCTTAACTCTGGGGTATGTGCACCCAGAAGAGATTTTCCTCTAATGTGTCTTTTCTTTGTGATGTTCTAATACAGAATTTTTTGTAATGGTAATATTTTTATTAATTCTCAAACTTAATTGCAGTAACAAAGCTTGTTTCACCCTTATCAATACTAGTAGAAAAATGTGTATTGTAGATCACAGTTTCAGGTTCTTATTTTCAGGTTGAAACCTCCTCAAGGCATTTGTACTTTTCGTTTTGGTTGATTTGTTCATTAACTCATTTTTCTTTTTTGGATGGTGATTTGTCAGAAATAGATGTGCTATTCTGCACGTTGCTAAAGTGCAGTGAATGGAGCATGAGAAAAATCTATGGATTGACCATTTCAGATGTGTTTGTAGACTGAAAAAATATCAGTATCTCCAGAGGCAGAGAGTATACATTCAAGAATGCTGCAGAGAAATAGCTAGGGAAAAAATGCCAATAAGAAAAGATTTGTTTATATATCTGTGAATGTGGGATGCTGGGAGGATTATGAAATAGTAAAAGAGCTGCTGCTTCATTGACTGCTAAGCCACTATTGTGAACACTTCCTAATAAAACCGCTGCTCTAAGTTGGTGCTAAGGAGGTTCTTCTATAATATAAATATGAATAAAAATTAAATAACTTGGGTAAACTTCTTTCCTCTGGTCTCTAATTCCCTGCTTCCTATTCTGATTTTATGGGTTGTCCTGAAAAAACTCTACAGAGGTGACATTTTGAAGGTAGCATTGTTTCCTAAGGACACAAGGTCCCTGTCATGATTCTCTTGGTTGCTCTTCCCATTGAAACTTTTGAACCTGTTGGTCAGTTGCAGCTGAATGTAATGATGGGATGTTGTCTTCAAATGGAGTAAGTTCTTACAAGTTTGGTGAAAGTTTGTGCTAGATTACTGAGGGCCTCCCTCCAGGGAAAAAGTTATTATTGAGGTTCGTGTGTAATTAGACACCACCAAAATAAGAAAAGGCTACATGGTTGGAGAAAACCAGAAAACTTATTTCTGTGATTAGCACATATTTAACTTGAATTGCTGATTCCATTCAGCACAAACCCATAGGGAACAAAACTTTCATTTCGCTTTCCACAGAATAACTTCGTGTTGCATGTGACTTGTAGAGCTCTTCCTCATGTGCTGCACTGAAGTGTTTGAGCTGGTGTGAGGACAGACACTTCCTGGGAAAGGGTCCTACTGCTTTGCAGTGAGTGATAGGTAAACCGTGTGGAGAAGAGGGAGTTTTCACCTGCCTGAATTGAGTTAAGCTGCAGGCAAGCCTTTTCAGCATGCAGAAGGGGCCCCTTGGGAGAGGATGGGTGGGTATCTGGGAGACCTGGGGTCTGCCTTGATCTTTGCTGTTCTTTACCTCACTCTGCACACTAATGCCTCCTCTCTGCTACTTGGCCCACCCTTCTGGAGCAGCTACAGAGACTACTACTGTCACCTCTCTTGGAAAATGCTTTGAGATTATTTTTTTCTGGAGCAAAGAGATGCTTGTAGACATTCTGTGTGCATTATTAGCAGCTGGTGTGTTCATAATGACAAACAGGGAGACACTTTTGTTTATTGACCAAAATACTTGTTTTCTGGTTTTGTCCTTCAGATACCAAAAGCTGTGGAAGAGCTACGTGAAGCTGCGTCACCTGCTGGCTAATAGTCCCAAAGTCAAACAGGCTGATAAACAGAAATTATCACAAAGAGAGGTATTCTGGACCTTCCTATGACTGATAATTGAGCATTGTAATTCGGGATGGAATAAAGCTGTATGACTGCCCTATTTATGGAAACAATAGAAATCCTTCACAAAAGATTTTCTTTCCAGACTCTTAACACAGATTTTATTTTTATCTATGCTTGTTATTGAATGGGTTTTTTTTTTCCTTTTTTCAGCTGTCAAACTACTGCAAGTTTTTTACCCAATTATAGAAATTACTGTTATGGAACCATAACTTCTTTATAGCTGTTGCCATTAATGGTTTCAAGAATTAGTGTAGAGAAGGACTTTTTATTTCATAATGTACTTTTAACTGGCTCATAATTTTAAACATTTCTCTTCTGAGATAAAAACTGCCACGCTTGTGTGCATAAACCGTGATTTATTAGGTGGTACAGTGACATTGCTTAATATCTTTGACTTGAAATCATCTGGTTGTTGTAAGATAGACAAGATATTTTTCTCTTTTTCTTTTTTCCCCACAAAGTGATGAGCAATAAGCATTTCCTAAGTGCAAATGCTCAACCAATTGGGAATTAAAATCAGAAAAACAAAGACTCCTAAATACAGCCTAAACCAGCCTATCTATTTCTATAAAACCTTGGACTGAAGCCTTGAATTTGTCTGGTGCCTATTGGGCACTCTTAATTTGACAACCTATGTAAAGAATACATAGAGGAGAAATTAACTTCTTGTGTACTGGTCGGTATTTAATTAAATTGTGTTGTATTTTTATTTATTAATTAGAAACACTGATTATTCATAAAATCATAGACTACCCTGAGCTGGGAAGGACCCATGAGAATCATGGAGTGTGATTCCTGAGACTTCCCCAGTTTGTGTACTTTTGGTTGCAGTAAGTGTTTGACACATATGACATTACACCTGATTTTTTTGATTGTTGCAAAGCATAGTGTGCTGTTGTGTGAGCAAGAGTCTTAGTAAATATTTTATTTATGCTGATATTAAATAAGCCCTTGGCTTCTTACTTGTAAATGAAAAAAAAAAACAGAAAGCCCACAACATTGTGACTGAACTGTGCCACAGTTGTAAAGGAAAATAAAGATGATTTTATTTGCAACAGCTACACTCAGTGCAAGTAGAATATCATTGTTTTATGAGCATCTTTTCATTAGAGGGTAATGGATGACTTACTTGTAAAATTGTAGTGGATTGTTTATAAGACGGTGATCATATTTTGCTCCAGAAGATAAAATGTTCCTTTGCCATTTAACACTTGCTGTGCAGAATGCTGGTGTTTGTTTCTAGATTGTATTATCTAGGATAATGAGTTTTACAAGTAGTTTGCCAACAGAGAGGCATACAGGGCTGAATCAGAAGCTTTATGTGAGGATAATCTACATATTTGCCAGTGGAGGTGTCAGTAAGTCAGAAGGAGCTGTAGGACTGTACCTCGCAGGTACGTGGGCTTTTGAAGATTATGGATCATGTATTATGGAGTGCTTGTGAGCCAGTCAGACGGAAATACAGCCAGGTCTGGCCAACACTGTAGCACCTGTCTCAGGAAAAACTCCATGACACACACCTTTGACAATGCACAAGGGGTGCAGTGCTGGCAGCATCTCTGTTCCCTCTGCCATCAGTCATCCACCACTGTGAGGTTGTACAATGATATTATTCGTGACAAGGTCGTGCCTGGGGCTTTGTTCCTCTAACTTAACTTTGAGCATTTACAGCAGGTGCATAAATTGGGACCTGAAGGCTCACTTTGAAGTCAGTGGAGGGAGAAATGCATTTTTGAAGCCATTTATCCCCTTCATTGAATATAAAAGGAGCCAGGGCTAACTAGCCTCCTACCCTAGACACCTCTGTATTGAGGTGTCTGAGGTTTGATGAATCTGTGTCTGGACAGATGCCCCTGTTGGAACTACTCTGTGAGTCTCTGCAAATCAGAAAACAGAGCCTGTTCTGCCCAGATATGCTCACAGGCTTCAAACTGGAAGCTGGGAAGAGACACTTTGAGCAAGTGCCCTGTAGTGAAAAGGAGAAGGAGAGGCAGGATGGGGTTGCAGCTTTGAAGAGCTTTGTGTTCTGAAGAAAGCAGAGCACTGAGGGGAGTCTTTACAGTTAGTTCATACTGTGTGGGGAGCTTGCACACCCCAGGGCTTTATAGTATTGGAACCAAGAGATTCTGATCCAGGACTGTCTTATTTTATCTGTTTTTCTTTCATTCCATTTTTACAGAAAATACTTTCTTTTAATGATACTGTCAAAATCTTTTACTGATTTTGACCCGTTCATGGTTTCTAGAGGCAAACTGTTTGCACAACACCAAATAGCCAGTGGTCAAGGCAAAACATATTTTTAAAATTTTTATTGAAGTAATATTGGTAGATTTCATCAGCATAGTCTCCAGAACTGGTGAATGCTGACCCGTTTCCCAGACTGGGCATAGTGACATTGTTGAACAGGAACTGTTGCAAAGTAGCCAAGATGAGAAAACAAAGCCTGTTTTGCTCCTCCTGAATGTTCAAATCAGGAGCACTTATAGAGATGGACTTGAAAGAAGAGGTTGTTTTATACGTCTGGTAAAGAAAGTGCTTTCATTATGAGGACTTTAACTTTCTTATTTATGTGTTATCTTGGATCTATGAGTTGGACTGGTATGTTCTGTCACTTGCAGTAAAAAAAATGCAGTCACCTCTGTTCTCTTTTTGGTCTACCAAAATCCCCTATCTGCTCTGTATTCCAACATATCTGCCACAGTCCGTGGCTGGGAGTTACCAGGCCTGTACCAGCCTTAGAAACTGCTCACCAACACTGAACCTTAAATGGGTATTGTGAATGCATTGGTGTGTGCATTGCTGTGCTTTGTTGTAGCAAGTTCTTCACAGGAGCTCTCTTCCCTCCCTGCTTAGGAAGCACTGCAGAAAATTCGTCAGAAGAACACAATGAGACGTGAAGTGACCGTGGAGTTGAGCAGCCAGGGATTCTGGAAAACAGGGATACGCTCTGACGTCTGCCAGGTGACTAAACCGGAGAGATGTATTTTCATTCTTGATAGCTGCCACTTACCTTTGCAAGGGTTTGTTGTAGTTCCAGGCTGAAGAACCAAATGCAAATGAATGCCTCAGTAATATCTGTTGATTTAGGGAACTATTCTAGTGTTCTGTCCACCTCCTCTGTACACACAAAAAAGAGAATTTAAATTTTTCTGCCAAAGGTTGATTAGCGCAAGGGAGAAGGGTTAGGAATGGCCAGCTTGAGGCTGGAGGTTTGCCAAATGTTGAGTCTAGTGTGAAACTCCTAATCCATCAACTGGCTTGGTTTTAGATATTTTAATTTTACTATACTTTTCTATTTAGATGGCTTTTTAAAAAAACCCAAGTTTTACAGTGAAGCATGAAGAAATATCTTTTTACTTGAAAGATAGTAAAAAAACTAAAAGCCTACCACAACTAACTTTTAGTTTAAAACAGGTGAGCCTCAGTAGAAAGATATCTTTCAGATACTCTTTCACATGCATGACATCTCCAAGGAACATATCTCTGTCAGATCCTATTCTGAAGGCAGTGGACAGCCACCAGCTTTGTGATATGATAAAAATAAGTGTATTTTTATATAATACTGTATTAGTAAAATTCAAGTAGCTGTAAGAGCCAAATAATTATACTAGAGATATACTTGCATTATTTTTTAGCTGTTGTTTTGGAGATGTTTTTTAAGAGTTAAATGCATGCAACTTAGTATTAGCTTACCAGTGTGAAGTATAAATTAGAGGGGTTGCTAGGCAAAGGTATAGGTAGAAATTCTGCTGTAATCCTAAAAGTCTGGTGAGGCCAAAGAGGAAATTCTAGAGTGAGAGAAGTGCTAGTAACTAGGATTGCTTTTCTTCTGTCTGAAACATTTCTTGTGATTCTACTGTTGCTTCTGAAGTGGAAGGAGAATAGTGGCGCAGTATCTTCTCACATAGCTGAGGAAAATTATAGCCCTGTCCTAATTTTTTTTTTGTTGTGAACTGTATCTATTTTTACAGCTTAAGTAAACAGTGTAAATTTCCAATTTAGGCACTTTGAAGCCATTCTGTGTTATTTGTAATATCTTTTGTGATTCATCTCCCAATGTCTTGGATATTCCTGTTTCGTTCTGTTGTTGAAGGACAGCAAAACACCAAAGAATGATAAAAGTAAAGCTATTTCACAATTTTTGTGCCCATCTGTGGCTGTAACATCTAAATCAGCCAGTTCTGGTATGAAGGTCCTTTGATTTGATTTCTTTGTGAGGCCAAGAGTAGGTAACTGTATGTCTGTAAAATGAAAGATTGCTGCTGTTGCTACATGGTTTTTCCCAGATTAAAGAAGACTAAAACTAAATACGCATAAATCAGCTCTGGGGGCGGAGCCAAAGTGCAGTGATTTAAAGTTACTGCTTTTAAAAGCATTGCAGTTTAGAAGATTGAAATTCTTTTTAGTCACTCATGATAGCTTATACTTGCTCTGAGTTCCATGTGGCATTAGTGACACTGGTTTTTGCTGTCTCGGAAATGAACTGCTTGAAAGGGGAGGAAAAATGGTGAATGAAATGGTCAAAAAAAAAAAAAAAGTAAAATGGCTGAGTTCTGACAGGCTCACTTGAAGTTACCCAGTATATCAAGTGCAGTACTTAGCCACTGAGCTGGGCAGCACTTAATACACAGGATCTGGCCGTGCTGAGAAGACACCGTCTCTGTTGCCCCTCTCCACCCACACCGCGGTTGCTGGTGTGCCCCCAACAGCACTGTAAAGTGTTCAGGGTGAGGAGAGACATCATGCATTCTGAAATATTTCAGCTCACCTGCTTCCCCTTAGTAGCTTCAAGTCAGGAGCATTTGTTGTTCTGGAGTATGATGGCACTATCTGAGGGCACTTGAGAGAGTCTCTGCCTTGCCGTGTTAGCTGCAGCAAGAAAAGGACATGCAGAGTATTTAAACTCATACATATTTTAAAAACATCTCTTCTAAAGAGATAAATACATAAAACATCAGAAACATTGAATAGCAATAGTCCAAGATGACGGACGTTGATTGAATCAATCAATCAAGTAGTTAGTGTCAGGAAAGCAGCATTTTGTCAATATGACTGCAAGAGTCAAATTAAAGTCCTTCTCTGTGCTCCCAGGGGTCTGTCAATTCTTTGTTCAGTGCACCACAGCTGATAAAAGTCTAATACTTGGTATTTCAGTCCTTAAATGCAGGGACACGTGTTGGTGTAAAGAATGTTAAACATTGCTTGAAGATACTTTCTGTCTAGGACAGTGGAGCATAGAGGTAGGGAAGCAGAGTTGTCATGTGAAACAGTTTTGGGTTTGGTTGTTTTGATACTTTTCAGTTCATTCCTTCTATGAAGGAACACGTAGGAAGCACACCTGTACAGTTTATATGGAAATAAAAGGAATGTTCTTACAAATTACCCCAAGAAAACTCTAAATGGCTGACATCATAACAAAATAAAACTTCACCTACACTTCCTAATTCTGCTTGGAGTGGTTTTATATTTCTCTGCCATTTGCAGATCCAGGGAGTCTTTTTCTTGCTGTTGCTGGTTATTTCCATCTGAGAGAAGAGGACCAGGGAGGGGTTCCTGGTCAACAGCAGCTGAACATGAGCCAGAGTGTGCCCAAGTGGCCAAGAAGGCCAATGGCATCCTGGCCTGTACCAGCAATAGTGTGGCCAGCAGGAGCAGGGCAGTGACTGTTCCCCTGTACTCAGCACAGGTGAGGCCACACCTTGAATCCTGTGTTCAGTTCTGGGCTCCTCATTACCAGACATCGAGGTGCTGAAGTGTGTCCATGGAAGGGCAGTAGAGCTGGTGAAGGGTGTGGAACACAAGTCTGATGAGAAGTGGCTGAGGGAGCTGGGGATGTTTAACCTGGAGAGAAGGAGTTTCGGGGGGGAAATCAGTGCCTTATCACTCTCTACAGATGCCTGAAAGGAGGGAGATGGTGTATTCTTCCAGGCAACAAGTGATTGGACAAAAGGAAATGGCCTGAAGTTGTACCAAGGGAGCTTAAAATTGGATATTAGGAGTAATTTCTGTGCAGATAAGGTGATCAAGCACTGGAACAGGTTGCCCAGAAAAGTGGTGAAGTCACCATCCCTGAAGGTATTCATAAAGATCTTTGGGACATGGTTTAGTTGGTGGAGTTCGCAGTGTTAGTTTAGTGATTGGACTCAATCATCTTAAGGGTCTTTTCCAATTTAAATAATCTTGTGATTATCTTCCAGCTCTGTGTTCAGTTCTCAAGAATGTCAGACACTTAAACAGAAGGTTTTGCCATTGGTTATTCTTAATTTTTTGATCTTGTAGCATTCACCAGTTCGTATTTTCTGTTCTGTCATTAGTGACCTGCAGAAATCCACATCATCGTTTATCTGTAAATTATACATTGTCTACTTTGTGTGCTTGTTTTTCTTGCTTCTCTCCATGCTTTGCACTCACTTCCTCTAATCATACACAATCCTCTTTCTGAATGAATTGTGACAGCCCTCAGATTTTAATGCCCTTAAAACACACCTTTACTTTGAATATATTCATGTCATGTCAGTAATAGGAATGATTAGAAAAAATTAGTTCACAAATGGTCACATGCATAATATTCTTTAAATCCTGCATTTCTCCTGTATCTCTTTTCATTCTTATGCAAGACTGTGATGTTGATATCATACTTGCTATACTACTCTACTGATAAACTGTACTACTTGCTTATTTCAAACCAGATGCATCTGAAGTCAATATTAGTGTAGAATTCCTTCTTTGAAACACTGAGAGGGACTGCCATTGTTAAAAAATAGAGTTGTTGGTTTTTTCAATTTTATTGACATTTCCCCAACAGAAAAACATTGTCAGTTTCCTAGACAATCAAACGGCAACCTTCCTGATATTTTTTAGCACATTAAATGTGCCAGACTACATCATTTCAATCTGTACACTGAAGTTGAATGTTTTTGCTTATTGCATTTGTTTTTTCAGCACGCAATGATGCTTCCTGTCCTCACCCACCATGTCCGCTACCATCAGTGTCTGATGCACTTGGACAAATTGATAGGCTACACTTTTCGAGATAGGTGCTTACTGCAGGTAAGATATGAAAAGGAAACTCCAACTGCTTGCTGGTTTCTCTCCATGATATTATTGAGTTCATCCGTAATGCTGAAATGCAAAGCATTGCCACAGCTTGGGCAGACCTGATTACTTGTACTGAAGATCTTTCAAAAGTTTCAGTTTTCCCAAGAGACTTCTCAATAGAGATGTCTGTTGTGCACATAGATATTACGCCTACCTTTGCTCCTTTGGATCTGGATTTGCTCATAATATGTAGAAGGACAAAAATGCATTTACTGAAAAGACTGTCAAGTACTCATTTCTGTGTAAGTTCCTTTTTTCACATAGTTACAGAGAATACAGTGTTATTCTGCAGATGAGTGTATTTGCCCTGCTTCTTGTTTTTACAGCCAGTTGTTCTGAAGGAGGATAATTAAAACACTGCCCTTTTTTTTTGCATTTGTTGGTAGTGAATAGAAATTTGCAAACTTCTGTTCAGCTCTTGATTTCTGCAAGTACATGATGAAATTTCTTACTTGTTTTAAATGCATCCATGTCACATAACCAGCCTTTTATGTTAGTGCATATTTGGAACTGACTACCTCCGAGGCTGATGCTTGGCATGGTGGCCCCTTTCCTCTTAGACTTTTTCTGAATTTGCTGAAGGAAAATGGGGACTTCTGTTCAGAACTTCCTTCTGAAATAAGCATCATCTCTCTCCAATGACTGGACTAAGTTCAAAACATGGCAGTTTTTGTATTTCTCTAGCGATTTTACTCCCAAATTATTTTAAGGAAATGTCTTTTCTTGCAGCTTTTCTGGTTTCTAGAATTTGTTTTCCAGGCCTTTTCTTACTGCCAGTTACATTAAACGTTGAGCATCTTCTAGGATTTTGTTGTTGGCAGGCTGTCTTTGTTTTAATGTCAAAGATAAAAATGCAGTGATAGAAACTTAGAAAATGTTGAGGCCAAACATGCAAACCAACAAGTAAATTCTAATCAAAAAGAGATGGAAGCGTAAAAATCAAGTGTGTAAGCATGTTTGGTTATAACAAATGTGCTTAATACTTTATCCCTACACTCATTCATTTAAAACCTACAAACATTTTCCAGAAGAGGAAGAACTTTTTAAAAATGTATATAGTATTAGTCATCTGCTTGAGCATAGGCAATGTTAGATGTATAATTCTGCATTGATTGTTACCTATTTTATCATGGTGTATTCTTTTTAAAGTACAAGCAGGTTAAAAAAAGATTACACTAAGTTGGCTGTTCTGAAAAGCTGTAATGTGTCATCTAGTTCAGATGGAGCAGAATTTGAGAATGTGCAATTACAACAAACTTAATACTAACAAGGTATTAAAAAGGACTTGGAGAAAGTTTTTAGTGTTGATTAAATATAATTTTACTCTCTTAAGTTTTATGTTTAGAAAGCAGCAGGCAATGTTTGAATGAATTACTGAATGTCTTTGCTCACAGTCTGCAGCACCAGTCCTGCAAGTGTGTCAGAAGTAACTTTCTGCAGCTCGCATTTTCCAGTGTGTCTCTTTTTTATATGCAAGTTTTATGTGCACATACTTTTATACAAGCACAATATCTTGAGCTGTGTATGTGTAAAGAAGGAGAAAATATGTGAGTTTGCAGGATGGAGTTCTGTGGTGGTGTCAGCAGCAGAGTAAGCTTTTGTTAATGCTAGGTGATACAAAGGTAAAAGATAGGACCAATCCTGCCTTCCTCTTAATTTCCATCAGAAGAGTAAGCCCTCTGCAGTCATGAGGGAAAGAGTTCTTCTGTGATTAACTCTGCCAGGAATAATATACTTGTTGTTGTTTCATTTTCTGAGCTAGGAAATAGATAGATTATAGATATTAATAGATATTTTTAGATATTTAAGTCATATAAATGTGGATGGTTGAGAAGTTCTTTTAGTTGCTTATATTTTTAATCTGAATATTTATAGTTCGGTGTTAGAGTGAGTATATTTTTAAATAAGCAAATGTATTGAAAATCAGGTCAGCAAAGCTGGTAAGCAAAAGTCTTAGGGCAAATTGACAGTTCATGCTTTTTCTCTTCTAAAGTAATTTTTCTTTAAAGAAAAAATTGTTGAAAGTTAATTAGTTAAACTGATGATTGGGCATAAATGTTGCTTCTTTCTGACATCTGAAATAGTTCACCCTACATTTAAATTGCTGGAACTAAGTTTCTGATTGACTACATCACTTTGTAACTTTTCTTCAAACTGAAAAATAAATACAGTAGCTACCAGTCTAAGACAATGTTTTTCTTTCCTTTGCAGAAATATGTCTAACACTTCTTTTTCCCTGTATGTGTTACACTATAGCTTGCCATGACTCACCCAAGCCATCATTTAAATTTTGGGATGAATCCAGATCATGCCAGAAATTCCTTATCCAACTGTGGGATTCGACAGCCCAAGTATGGAGATAGAAAAGTTCACCATATACACATGAGAAAAAAAGGTATGCTACTTACACCACTAATTTCACTTACCTGACACTTGTAAGAACACCCTTTGTTCCATTATCATCTCCTTGGCCGTTGTTCTTTTGAGAGATGCCTTCAGTAGAGAATTTCAATGATTATATGCAGACACCACTGACATCTTTCTAAAAGACTGGATTTTGCAAATTAGTCAATAAGTAAAGAGCTTAGAACAAGCAAGAGTAATAAATGGGAAGATGTATTTTCTTAGATTTTTGGCAAGTACTGTTTTCTTAATTTGCTGCTCAACATGGTGAACAAACTGGAATATATTTTGTAAAAATGTCTTCTTACTAATGTGAACATGTGGTCTGTCGGCTGCAAAATATTCCTCACCCCTTTAAAGTATTTTCAGTGTTAATGAAGTCAATTGTTTATTGCTTATGTAATGTTTGGAATGTCCTTTTCATGCAAAGGTGGTATTTATCTGGCTCCCTGAATGCAAAAATTCAATACTGTTGTAATGGGACTGCAGTCAGTTAGGCAGAGAGCATTGGTGAGGATTATACTTGGTGTAATAAACCCTGTAAATAACAGGATAATCTTGTGTTCAGCAATTACAAAGTAGCATTTTGAGTAATTGTTTTCTACATTTATTCAAAGTGAATTAGTGGCTGTTTACTTAATAGTGCATGTTTATGTTTCTAGGGATAAACACCCTGATAAATATTATGTCCCGTTTGGGACAGGATGATCCAGCTCCTTCCAGGTAATGAAAACAGTTGTTTGCAAGTAGGGAAGCTGCTGCAGAGGGAGATATGTAATAGAAACAACCAACTTACTGTCAGCAACAGCTTTGGCAAATAGTTGAAATGAAAAGTCATTTTGAATTGACTTTTATATTATGAAGGTGTGCTGAACCTCCATTAGCAGTGACATACTAAATGTTTGGTCATGCCTGCAGAAAACGTCTGAGGAAGGTTTTAACAGATAATTCTATCATTTTTGTTGATCCCTGAAATGAGGAGGACTAAAAGGCTACCTTTTTGCTTTCTGCAGAATAAAAAATACGAGTTGTTGTTGTTGTTATCAGTGCTATAAATTGGATTCTTCATCACATTTTCTCATAGTACCTTCCTGGCATGGCACCTTGTTAACAGGAGTGTGGTGCTGAACCTGGGCTTTGCTGATTTACTGTTCCAATTTCAAGACAGATGCAAAACCCATTAATGTTGTAATGCAATAATCCTTAAATGACCACTAAGAATTCTGTGCATATAAATATAGTTTAAGATGAGCCTTATAGCCACAGGCACCATATTTAGCTAAACTTGAATAAACAAAGCTCACAAGGGTAATGCAAGAAACAGTTGCATGTGAAAGCTCTTAAATGCATGAACTAGATGGCAGTGTGTATTTTAGTTAGCTAGTGCTGTAGCTGGACCTTTCAAGAGCCATCATTTTGGAAGAAACTGGGAATAGGAGAAATTGAATTCTGCATAAATTATTGTTGCACTCTTCCCTAAATGCTGTTTCAGCTAGACCATGCCCTTTTCTCTTCAAGCTTATTTGAGTCCTCTTAAGGCAACATGACATAAGGCTAAATTGCATTAATTCTTGTGAAATAACACAAAAATTTCTGTCCCATTTCAGAGAGATGTGTGTTTTCAGTTATGTTGCTACACAGAGTTGTTGTAGATTTGCTCACATGTTATTGTTTTACACAGCAGAGGTACTTGAATTCTTTCAGCCCATAACAAAGGCGTACTATTTCAGAAATTACACTAATTATATAATTGTTGGGGGAATGAAAATTACAATAAAATCTGCCAAACACTTGACAAGGATCTTCTGGGTAAAAAAAAAAAAAAAAATCCTGTGGCATTGGCCTTGATTCTGTTACAATCATGTGTGAAATCAAAAATGATGCTGCTTACTTGCTTTGATCTATAGAGCAGAAATTTGTATGTATCCAAAGACAAGCTCACATTCCTTTTCAGCTGCTTACCCTTTTAGTCCTTTGAATGTAAGCAGGCAGACAGCTTGAAGGAATCAAAACTTTATGCAAAACAAAGGTAAATGAGGAGCAGCAATGGAAGGAAACAGAGGAAATAAAAGATACTAATAACTTAATGGCGTGTTTGGATGCATCTGCTTGTATAGCCATTTTTTTCTTTTGAGCTCAGAGGAAGTTACAGAAAACAAGGCATTTAGAGGTGCTATGAAAAATACAAGTCCTTACTCCCTCTGCTGTACCAACGATCTTCTGCAGGGTCGTCCTGCCCTGCGGGTGGTTGATGTCAATTAGGTAGAGCTCCCTAGTTGCGTGCACAAGGCTCAGGACAGGCTGTTTGTTTCAATCACCTGGTGCCCTCTGATGGACAGAGAAACCCAACTTCAGTGCCAGGCAGCAGTCCTGTTTCCTTTCCCCATTTTGTGAAGCTCTGACAATAGCTCAGAACAGAACATATGCAAATTTCAAAGGTGGTGGTGTCAGTCCTGAGTTTCACAATTCACATAGTTGTTGCTCTGTTTTGGAAAGTATTGTAACCCAGAGAGGGTGGGGGAGGCTGCAGAAATGACTGTCATATCTGTTTAGCAATCAACTCTGACTTTTTCTATTTTAATTGTATTGTGTAAATAACCAGCGTCTGTTACTTAGGTTATGGTGAACTCTAAAATACCTTTTTCAGGATTAACCACAATGAGCGTTTAGAATTTCTGGGAGATGCTGTGGTGGAGTTCTTAACAAGGTAAATGGGGAATTCTCCAACAGTTCTCACCTTTGTATGTTATTATTATTGTGTTGTGTTTATTGAACTTTTCAGTGTCTACTTTCACTGTGTGTGTTTGCAGTCCTGCCTGATATTTAGACCTGCACACCTGCCCACAACTCTCTTGAAAATTCTTTCAGCGGTGATCATAAAACAAGAAAGATTACAAAAGAAAAAGCTAGAATTTCTGTTTCACGAAGTGTGATTTTAAATTGATTTGGGTTAGAGATTATTCAGCTACAGACAAGTTGAACTTTGTACCCTTTTTTTAAAGGAGAGATGTTTTTCCTAGCATGCCATTTTGTTTCCATGGGTTCTTTTTCTCTAGTTGCAAGGGAGAAGCATTTATGGGTACTGTTGAATGTGTTGCAGTTATTTTATTTCCAGTTATTAGGGCTGTAGCTTTCTTAACAGCTTAAATGGTTAGTACCCCAAGACAAGCACAAATGTAATTTACTCAAAAGTAATGAAAAAACCCTGTGCTTCATCAAAAATTGCTCCAGTTCTGGTCTGAGTATTCTGAAATCAGTGAACAATACGGGCATATTATTAGGTATCTCCGCTGTACTTACCTGAGTAGCAGAGGCAAACAGGTTGCACAACATAAAGATTATAATCTATTTTCAGCTGCTTTGTTCTACTGTTTTTAAAAGGGGAATAGTCTTGTTTACTGTTAATTTGCTCTTAAAGCCAGTTTGTTAGATGAACAACGAAACTGCCTTTATATCTCTGTTCTCTACTAACCATTAGCTAAGTGCTATTAAAAACTATTAGCCTATAAAGGTCTCCACTGCCCTGAAAACTCATGGCCTTTTCTCTCAAACAACAGTACAGGCTGATAAGATGGAAGACCTGCTGATTAAAATGTCTTGCATTTTTCATTGTCATTGTTCATCAACCATCAGTTCACTTTCTGAGCTAACTTTTGTCTCAGTTCAGAAAAAAAAAGCTCCATTTCTGTTCAATAGAGCATGCAAGCACCTATTTAAGTCTGATTTTTTTTTATACCTCTCTTAACTTCATGTGTCTGCTGTTGTGAATTACGATACTTGATTAGATTGCCTCTAAGTTTTATAGCAGTTTTTGTCCTTAAATAATCTTGCATCCGTTTGCGTTTTCCTCCCTGTGTACTGGGTTAATAAAGTATTTTAATAATTAGTGCCAGAGAGTACCTTAATTGTGGAATGTTGAAAACACTCTATGTGTGAACTTTCTTCAACACGAGTTAGATAGTCAGATATGAAAGTATCCAAACTTATTTATTCATTACTCATATCTTGATTGGATCAGTGAATTACTTGTTTTGTTTTGTTTCTCTTTATGAAGGATCTTGCTAGCATGATGACAAATACCATTAAAGGCTGTTAAAAGCTTGTGATTTTTACATCTTTTTTTTTTTTTTTTTTTTTTTTTTTGTGGTTTGTGGTATAATGACTTCACACATTTGATAAATAGAGGCTGTTGAGTTTTGTTCTTTGTTTTCATTAGCATCTGTTAAAGTACTTTAAGAAACTTGTATAAACAGATGGATATCCTGTTGGCAGCTGCATGACCTGAAAGCACTGTGTACCTGCAGCACGGAGTTTCTCAAGGTTGAGGCTTCCCTTGTGCTTTATTCCTCAGCATCCTCTAGGTGTCAGCTGTGCTGAACCTTCTGCTGCTGCTAAGACAGAAACCTGAGATGAGGGAAGTGCAGGTTGTGGCAGGGATTTAGACATTATGTGCTGCCCAGTAGAGAAACAGCACTCTTCCTCCTCTGCTGCCAGTGTTGGATAGGATTGGGCATTGTTTGAATTGTTTGTATCTTTACCTTACTTCAAGCTGAGTTCCACTTTGGCGAGGGACCCGTATTACCCACTAGGGTCTGAGGGAAAGGCACAGCTCTCTAGAGGTGCATGTGGTTCATCTTTAATCAAATGCTGACAGCATCTGATTTGCTTTTTGTTTTGCCAGTGTCCACTTATACTACCTGTTTCCCACTCTGGAGGAAGGAGGATTAGCCACATACCGCACTGCCATCGTGCAGAACCAGCACCTGGCCATGCTGGCTAAGGTACAGCTCCATATGTCTCTGTGTTTGGCATCCATGGCTAGAATACTGGGATTGTCTGGACTGCTTCTTGAGGGAGCTGCCTGCTTTCAACATCAGTTTCTTTGCTGTGTTTTCTGTACGAGATTTGGGATGCAGGAACCCTCTTCTGTTTGAAAGAAGATTTTAAAGATAAAGGAGAACATAGTGTTTTCTCCAAAGCATGCTTTTGGGAAAAGTGATTTTTGCAGGCATAAAAACAAGTTTTTAGCCTGTGTTGAAAGTGTGCCTATACTTACCTTTAATTTGCACAATGAATGAAGCTGATAGTAGAACTCTAGTGAAGAAAAAGAATCAAACTGGTTGTTTATAAGAGGACTTTCTGATAGAATATGTAGGGAGAATATGGCAACAGGAGGTAGAAAAACTTGGGGGGGTGGAAATTTTATCTGCACCATAAACTATGCAGTCATTTTCAGGTCCACTATAGACTGTCAGAGTAGTCAAGTATGGTAGCCAGGGTTTTGGAGAAGAGTTGTGTTATCTTGTAGGAAAAATTGAGATGCCTTAGAATTTTATTTAATTTAGTTCTGTGAATGATAGAGCTTTTTATATTCCTGTATATGATACTGGTGCATGGTATTATGATACAGAAAGTTGATTAAATCTCTATTCATAAATAGATAGGTATTTCCTTATTAATTCTTGATTTTGTTAGCTTTTTTTTTTTAAAGAAACAGTCTGAGACTTACTGATGTAATTGATTATGCTACACATGTGCACACATTGTCCACTGTGTACTGCTGATAGTTTTCAAGTTGCTCTTTTAATCTCCCCTCTCAGTAATTACACAGTGCCTTAAACAAGCATATCCAATCTTTAGAATTTGGCAAAAAACTGCAGGATTTCTAACATGTCATCTTTTTGCTCAGCTCTGAGGAGAGGCATAGGGTAGGCAGTGAACACGATAATTTTCTTCCATGTCTTTCTTTAGTAATTTAGATAAGCATGAATTGATTGAAACATTTCATATCAGGGCTTTGTTTACAAATATGGTATTGCCTGACATTTGAATTCATGATACTATTTTTAAACCTGCATCAGGAAAGTTCATACATTCTTCAAGTCTGTTCACAGCCTTTATCATTGTACAAGGACAAATTTAAAAATTTTATTGCAATATTTTAAAAACTGTATTTGTATTAGATAGAGCTGTAAATATTAGATATCTGTATATTCCCAATTTTCCAACTTACCCTTTGTTCCTCTCGTGTCTTATATGATGTTCCTGGTTTCATCCCCTGCAGTGTCATGTTGCATTCAATTTACCTAATATAAGTCTTAGCTTCTCAACATCTCTTGAACGTGGGGAATGCTGTTAATAATTGAGGATCAAATGATGAGTATAAGAAGCTTAAATTTTATGTAAAAAAATTAATGTTCTACTCTTATATTGACTCTAGCAAGTGCTCACTGTGCATTATAAAGTGTGATGGAACATTGTAAGTGGTAATTCAGTGTTCTGGAGCAGTGAACAGGCTGCCATTCATTGAAAATGGAAGACTCTTTTTGACAATTGAAACGTGTCTAAACCATGCACCTCAAACAACTTGATCTCCAGCTTTATGTCTTAAATATACTCTGGGAAGATGAAGTTGAAAGTTAACAAGAAATTAATCAGTAGAAACTTACACCCGCTGGGAAGAGCTTATTCTCATACAAACTTTGTGAGATGCACAAATCTCTTCTTTAAAAATCCCAATAATGGTTTTCTGTCAAAAAGATGAATATGTAAAGAGAATCTAGTAGCTCTTGCCTGCATTTCTATAGCAGAATTATCATATATTATAGAAAATATCTGACTTACTACCTGAGATTCTGACTGGCAAGCAGAACTATAGTTCAGGCAACAGATGAATGTTAATGATGCACTTTTCAAAGGAAGAAGGAAGCTAGGTGGCACTGCAGATTAAAATATTAGCCTTCTGTTGCACTGCCCAGAGGCTACCACCTGTTCATGGGCTGAGGAAAAAGCCAGATGTTCAGTGGATTGTGTTTACCAGAGTTCCTATTCCTCACTGTTCTGCTTTAGCTTCTTTATGTAGGCAAGGTCTTTTTCGTCAGCATTAACTCCCCTCCCTTAGAATGTCCCTTTGGTATCTCTGAAGGCTAATCACATGAGGACAAAGTACCAGCAAGAAACAGTACATTGCACTGTCTAGTCAGTATCAGGCTATTTTTCTGTCACGCCCTTGGACCTTCTCTTGAACTCATTCGTAAAACTTACCAGTAATATTTTGGTCTGGCTTCCTTTGACATTTTGGTTTGATAATTCTAGTTTTTCTGTGGTATCACACTCCAGTTGCTTATCTTTGATAAACATAAGAAATTTTTTAATTTTAGCCTATGTCTGAACTGAAACTATGGACAAAAGCTTCATAGTTCCTTCAGACCTAGTAGCTGTGTGATAACAGTGTAATTGAACTTTAGTGACTAAACTGGTACTCTTGTACTTCTAAAGCCATGGTTTTATCTCTTTCTACATGTTTTGCAGAAGCTGGAACTAGAACGATTCATGCTCTATGCTCATGGTCCAGACCTTTGCAGGGAGTCGGATCTCCGCCATGCCATGGCCAACTGCTTTGAAGCCCTAATAGGTAAAGTGTTTGTATTTGTGTGTGCAGGCAGTTATGCTTTGTACAGGTCTGCGTGCCATGTTGGCTGTGATGGAAGAGTTGTGGGCCTGTTGAGTGGTGCTAGTATGAGCAGGCAATAGTAAAGCTTCTTACATCATCGTTGTCTCTTCCCTTCTCCTGCACATATGCCATGAGTATAAACACGATGAGTGTGTAGTACTACCATGAAAATCTCATCTTCCATATCCTGGCTCCCACACACTGAAGGTGAAGCCATTTCATGTCACTGCAGGACTCCACCTCTCCTCTGCCAACATGGCCTGACACCTGCCCCGTGTCTGACGGGAGCAGTTCAGTCACCGTGGCCTGGCAGAAGATGAGCAGGTTCACTGCTTCCAGTAGTGCTTGAACAGACCTGCAACCTCAGCCCTGAATTTTAAACTGCAGCTTGCTTTCTGAATGCATCAGGCACTCCCAACTGAGGCACCAGACTACTTCCTCTGTGCCCTGCTAACCTTCTGTGAATTTGCAAAGTAAATACCTTTTAGTCTTTGCATTTTTCTTACAAGTAAAAAGCATGGCAATATACTATGGCTGGTGTAATAAAGCTACCCTCTAGCTGAGGGTGAAGGAGAGTTGTGTCAAATTTGCCATTGCCCACTAAGATGCTGATTAGTGACTGGCTGCGCTGGTCTATAGGTTTATGTAGCAGAAGAAATCAGGACCTGACCACAGTTATCAAGCAGGAGGGTGGAAATCTCATTGGTTAAATCTGCACAAGCTCTGTTTTAAGTAGCGTATTTTTATGAACCTTTACTTTTTTAAGTACATAAAGCAAGCTTAATCTCACTGGTTGGACTTCATATTCATCCAAATGTACTGTACAAAGTGCTAGCTATGGGAATGGTGTAGACCTGATGCGGATCTTTATGTACTATACAAGCTCCTAAAGCATTTTGTCCTGCTTTGAAAAATAGATCATAGTTGGCTTAGATGTCAACAGTTCTGTGCATTCTGCCTTGGGCCAGATTGCATTTCCTCTTATCAAGAAATAAGAGTTTTCTTTTTAACTCTGTTTTGCTTTCCATGAACACTTTGATCTTTAATTTAAAAATAAAAGGCAAACAGAAGAGGAACACTAGATATGTATCTGTGTCTTTGTTCATAGGCTTCAGTTTGTCTTGGATGTAGTGATGAGAACTATTTGGCAAGCACTGAGATTTGCTGAGAGAGCAGGCTTGCTGTTTAACCTCCAATACAAAGGTGTTCAGAAAGTTAATTGAGCAATAAGATTTTGTCAGTGCTGTAACTAAAATCTGGGGGCTGGTTAAGGGGCTATAAAAGTATATGTGGGGTCTGGAACTCCTACTTGAGGCTCTTTTACAAAGTCTGGTGCTTCATCACAAAGTCCCTGTGATGAAAATGAAAAACAGAAGTATGAGCAGGCTGCCTAGGACTTGTTTGAAATTCTGTCCTCTCATAACATTCCTCTGCAAGATCGGTCTTATAAACCCCCAAACTGTTCTCCAAAGAGTCTAAAGAAAGTAGTTGACCTAGTGAGGAATCAAAAGGAAAGGGGAAGGGAAAGGCAAGTCAAATCATGTTCTTCCTGTGTGTGGGAACATGCACTCCCTTTCTCTGCGTTCTTGATATAGCTGTGTATTCCGTTTGCTTTTATGCTTACAATAACAAGTTTGAGATTTTCAGAAGCCCTCCTGTAAAGCATATTAAAGGATGAAGTGTTGATACTATATTTAAAGAAGTGCCTGTGAAGATACGGAGTATATAGGATACACCCAAAAATATAATTCCTTAACACAAGTTTTGCAGAGCTTGTTACTGATGGAAATGTGGAGAGGGCTAGTGAGGGCTGTGTGTGAAGTTTAAAAAAAAATACTATAATCTCCAGAAACTGAGACATGCAGAGATGCCATTTCCAGTTCAGGCAATAAATTATTGTGATACCGGGAAGACCTTGAGCTTTGCAATAGTCCTGACACATCGTTTATATGCAGAGTGCAATCTTGTTGGAAGTATGGAATAAGTGGCAATTATGTGCTAGTTACTGAAATGTATTTCATGGGTTTCCCTATCTGCAGATATTGTTGTCGTGGTTTATCCCCAGCCAGCAGCCAAATCTCACGCAGCCACTCACTCACTCCTCCACCAGAGGGACTGGGGAGAGAATCAGAAGGGGAAAAGCTGGAAAAGTCATGGGTTGAGATAGAGACAGTTTCATAGGGAAAGCAAAAGCTGTGCACGCAAGCAAAGCAAAACAAGAGATCATTTTACTGCTTCCCATGGGCAGGCAGCTGTTCAGCCATCTCCAGGAGAGCTGGGCCTTGTCACACGTAACGGTGACTCGGGAAGACAAACGCCATCACTCCAAACATCGCCCCTTCCTCCTCCTTCCCTGCGATTTATAAACTGAGTATGATGTTATACAGTCTGGAATATCCCTTTGGTCAGTTTGGGTTACCTCTCCCAGCTGTGTCTCCTCCCAGCCTCCCAAGCGCTCCTAGTCTCCTCTCCTGTGTGGTAGTAGGAAAAGCAGAAAAGGCCTCGGCTCTGTGCAAGCCCTGCTCAGGAATAACAAAAACATCTCTGTATTATCAACCCTGTGTTCAGTAAAAATTGAAAACATAGCCCTGTACTAGTCGCTGTGAAGAAAATTAACTCTACCCCTGCTGAAACCAGCACAATTGTATAGTTAGCTGTTTAGTGGAAAGTACTTTTGGAAATACATTGCATCTAGGTTAATTTGCTAGTTTAAACTTTGCTCTTCGGATGTATCATTTTCTATCACTGATATAATTATTTCAGGTTTTTATTTGCATTTTATGATTGTTGATTTATGCTGGTGTTTAATGTGCTTTAAATTTCTCGAAAAAACAGGGGTTGCTACAGAAAGCATGCTTTTAAAAATGAACGTGTTGGAGAGGAAGAAGTCCAAGATCTTTGACTTTCCTGTGCTTAGTAATTTTCTAAGTACTAATTGCATTATTGACCTTTGACATATTGGTCCCCTCATGTAGGAGCTGTTTATCTAGAGGGAAGCCTAGAAGAAGCAAAACAATTATTTGGACGTTTGCTCTTCAATGAAAAGGTATTTATGTACTTACATGATTTGATTTCCAGTTCAAAAATAACTTGATGTTCTTTCTTGTCCCTTGTTTTACTTAAGGATCACAAATGAACAGAAATACTACACCTGTTGTATGTAGTTCCTGAATTGAACTAGGACAGCAAGCTGTACTGATTCAGGCAAAAAACTTACGGTGTTTTCTCAGGTGTGCTGTGGATTGCATGGCCTAGGTAGGGAAGGGTGGGTGGTGTGGGAAACCTGATGGCTTCCGTTCAAAGTGCTGCTCTGAAAACAGAAATGGTACTGCAGATCCAGGTGTCAGGCACTGAGGGAATGATGCACATGTAGAGCAACTATTCCTGTTTAATCAGTTAAGTCATCCTACCCCAAAAGCTTTAAACATATATTTGGGAATAAAAAGGGAGGGTGTTTCATTCAGCGTTTACCCAGTTGCACAATTAGAGTGTGCAAGAATGGGTCAGGCTGTATCTTAGGTGGCTGTTGGTTAGAACATGTGCTGTAAAAAGGTGAAGGGAAGTACCCACTGCTGGGACAGCACACATGGCAGTGGTGAGAGGATGAATTCTATAGTGTTTTCCTTCCTCTGAGTCTGTGAAATGACAAAGCTTATTAGAAATAAAAGTGTTTGAAAGCCTATTGTAACTCAGTGTTTATTTGCTGCTCGGTGGCTGTAGTGAAGGAAGCCTTTATGAAATAGAAGAAAATAAGTGGGTTTTTTTTTCTCTTTTTCAGTCCTTGCCTTTGGAGAAGTCAAACTTGCTACTGAGGAGTACTTGCAAATAAAGTTAGTCCTGAGGCTTAAACAAATCTTTCTCTTCCTTTAACCACTTACGTGGTTCAAGGATTTTTCCACCTCTTTGACACAAGCTAATTGGGAGAACTACAGGCGGTTTGAACAGCAAATACACGATTTTAAAAATTAGTTTGCCAGCACTATTGAATTTGCAATAAGCAGAGTCAGCATCTGAAATAGTTCAGTATTTCAAGTAATGACATTTTATTTAGTACTGTGGAATTTGTTAAATGACTCCCTTGAGCATTAAAGGCATCTCTCAATGTTTGCAGGACCTGCGGGATGTATGGCTTAATTATCCACTACACCCACTCCAAGTAAGTGTATCCCTTTCTGTAATAAATTTCACAGCTCTGTTTTATTTTCAGGGATGCTTTTGCATAGGTTTCTATTGTGGTGACATCTCAGCAATTGTGCTAAAGACTAGCCAAAGGACTATATGTATGTTTTCCTTTGTGTTTGGTTTGTGATTTGTTTGTTTGGGTTTTTTAAATAAGTAGTGAGTTTCTGCCTCTCTGAGAATTAGTCATTCACCTTTCCTTGGCTCATGTTTGTTATAGAACTGTGCCTATACAATAAATCCAATGGGAGGTAACATTTTGACAGCTTCTTGTTTGTCTTCTCTAAGCTGGGAGAAGAGGGTGCAAAAACAATCTATGTACATATTTTCTTAATGTGATATTAGGACTGAAACCTTAATAGTAGGAAGGCACATTAATTGAATGCCATAAGAGTTTTGATTTGATTCTGTTTTGATTTTGTGTGTCTGTGTGTGCCCGTGCAATGATAGTGTGGTTGTTCCAGTGATTCCAGTAACTTTAATACCATGTAAACACTAAAATTATGAAGGTGTCTGAAGGCTAATTTATCCCCCATGTATCAAAGGATACAAGTTCACAAGTTGTCAGTTTATGAGGCTGGAAGTTGGGAGATTGATTTCCCAGTCCATTCTCCCTGACTGAATTCTGGGGCAGACGTAGAGCAAGTCGCAGAGCCTCTCTGCACTGTAGCTCCTTGTCTTCAGTGCAAGCAGGAGTGCTTCAAGAGTAGCAATGAGTGCATAGCCAAAATCTTCAGCAACAAATCAGTGCTTGTGAAGAATTTTTGCAATCACATCCCTCTGAGTGTAAATAAAAAAGACTCTTAATAGGAAGATAACCTTTTGAGATTCAGCGCCAGCTATCCTGCGTGGTGGCACAAGATCCAAAGAAGATTGTTCTTATTCTGAATTTCTTTCTTTTCTCTTACTTTATTTTAACCTTTTCATCTCTGCTTTCACAAAGATGACTGGCACTCTGCTTAGAGATTAGTAACAGTCAGTGTATGAGACTTACAATTTCTTACTACCACCTTAACTTGTGTGATGATAATTACTCTCTTCCATACCCCAAAACCGTCCTAGGTGGTTTTGGCAGTAGGTGAAACACACGCAGCTCAGGCTGGCCTTTGGGCACAGCTGGACTGAAAAATGGCATTTTAAAAATTACTAAAAGTCACTGGAACAATATACCAAATGAGATCCCAATTAATGAAAAAAAGCTCTGAGTAAGATAACAGTTACAGACTTTCAACTCTGTGTATTTGTCAGTAACCAAGTCTGTAGAAATGGTTCTGAAAAAATAACTGGTGGTCATCTGGACACATATGGACTCTTTAGAAAGAGTCAACAGGTGAAAACTCCTGCCTTACAAATGAATAGGAAATTTTAGGGGACAGAAAAGCATGTGATAATGCAGATGAGACTGTCTGCTGGGTTTCCTGAGAGGCTGTTGAAAAGACAGTCAGGAAAGGCTTTTAAAATTTTTGTCTTTTTTTTAAGAAGCAGTAAAAAAAAGGCAACTCCAGTAAAAACTGTCAGTCCCTACAAGATTTAAAGGAATGGCTGAAACATAAGAAATGTAGGATAGGAGTGAAATGACCACATCTTGCAAGGAGTGGTGATCACTGGCAGATTTCCCTCGGGATCTTTGCTAAAGTACAGGCTGTTCTCATTGACAGCCTGGGGAAGAGGATGAGCAGTGAGGTGGCAGTTTGTTGACAATACCAAATTATTCCAGGTAGCAGGGACAACAGCAGACTGAAGAATTGCACTCTGATTGTGAGAACACAAGGGTGAGTCACTGTGGAGTTTAAAAAAGAAGAAATTCTGTGTAGGTAAATAGAAAGGGCTGTACACAAGGAAGCAAAAAGCAGTCTCAGCTCCACGTGCAGCTGAACTCCAAAATGACAAATATCACCCAAGTGTGGGATTTTGGTGCAAGGGTATGTAGCTCTATGAAAATGCCAACTGAAGGCTCAGTACAGAAAAAAGACAAACCGAATGTAATCAATTAATAGAGAAGGGGCAGACAACGAACCAGAAATTATCTCAATGCCAGTTTAAAAAGCTATGGTTATTCTTACTTTTCTTTTAGGCATCCTCTTCTGGATAATTCCTCCTCTAAGTCATTACTGTACCAAAGAGATGCTCAGAATGGCTGGAGGAAATGCTTAAGCTATTTCCCAGCTCCACAAAGGCATTTAACGGTGTCACCACATCAAGGACATCAGACAAGGAACTGATAAGAAAAGATACTGACCCAGAGCAATAATTTTAATTTTCTTGTGTTAGTGTGCCCTGTTGAATTTCATATACAAAATATTTATTTTTGATTTTTGATACTGAAGGAAAGCGGGAGAAATTGATTTGGGTTTTGTCTCATTTTGACATGCTGTCAGTCTGCCAGCCCTATTCTAATAATTTTTGAGTGTGTTGCTCAGTTGCAAACAATATGATAATGTCAAAAAATGCAGAAATGTACAATTGTACATGTTTTGTGAAAGTTTGTATTATATGCTATCCACATGTAGAGACATGTAAGTGATCTGTTTAAATGCCTCAGCTGTTAAAAAAGCATACATGAGAGCTCATCTCTTCTTTGAGTGGTAATTATCCAAGACCAAAAGGCAGAGGAAACTTGGTTTTCTCAGTTCAGCTGTCCACAGAACTTGTTCATTGTATTCTTTGCCCTTGATTTAGAGAAGGCGTGCTTTTCTCTGAAAATTTCTGCAGCAGTCTGAGTTGGTTATTACTTGCACTTCATTTTTCTTGCAGCTGCAGGAGTCCAATACTGACAGGCAACTCATTGAGACCTCTCCAGTTCTTCAAAAGCTTACAGAGTTTGAGGAAGCAATTGGAGTCATCTTTACTCATGTTCGGCTTCTAGCACGTGCGTTCACTCTGAGGACAGTAGGCTTTAATCATCTGACTCTGTGAGTACATAGCAAGAGTCCTCATGTAGCTCTGTTGGCCCTCCTGTTAGAGCATTCCAGATTGCCTTGTTTGTAAACAAACTATGTTACATCTGTTTCCTGGAAGAGAATAGAGCAGCTATGTTCACAAGCCCACCTGGCTCAGTATGCCACCTCTGGCAGTAGTCAGTAGCAAATACCTTGGGAAGGACTGTAGAAGGTGTTGGAGACCTATCCTGGTGTTTATTTTGAGCTTTCTGCATCACTGATACGTGTACATCACTCCTGAGACAGTAGCAAAACATACCTGGAGGTACATTTGGGCAGAGAAAAGAAGTAAAATTATGCTCTTTGGTCCAAGCACAGCCCTTGTGTTCTGTTGCTTGCAAAGCTGCCAGGCCCTGTTTTCAAGGAAACGGTATTACAGAATATGCTGAGTTGGAAGGGACCCATCAGGATCATCAAGTCCAACTCCTGACCCTGCACAGGACACCCCAGGAATCACACCATGTGCCTGAGAGTGTTGTCCACACACTTTCTGAACTCAGACAGGCTTGTTGCTGTGACCACTTCCCTGGGGAGCCTTTCCAGTGTTAAACCACCCTCTGGGTGAAAAACTTCTTCCTAATATCTAACCTAAACCTCCCCTGACTCAGCTTCATGCTGTTTCCTTGAGCCCTTTCTCTGGTTATGAAAGTAAGAGATCAGTGTCTGCACCTCCGTTTTACCCTCACCAGGGAACTGTAGACTGCGATGAGGTCTTTCTTACAGGCTCTTCCAGGCTGAACAAGTGACCCAAGTCACTCCTCATACAGTTTCCCCTCCAGACCTTTCACCATCGCCAGTGCCCGCCTTAGGACACTCTCTAATAGCTCAGTGTCTTTTTTAGATTGTGGCACCCAGACCTGCCCCCAGCACTGGAGGTGAGGCTGCCCCAGTGCAGAGCAGAGCAGGACAATCCCCTCCCTTGCCCGGCTGGTGATGCTGTGCCTGATGCGCCCCAGGACACGGCTGCACCTCCTGGCTGCCAGGCCACTGCTGACTCATGTTCAATTTGCCATAGACCAGAGTCCCCAGGTCCATTTCCACAGTGCTTCTCTCCAGCCTCTCATTCTCCACTCTGTACACACAACCTGGGTTGCCTTGTCCCAGACAGAGAATCTGGCACTTGCCCTTGTTAAACTTCATATCAGTGGTTACCCTCTCCAGGATCTTGTATGAGTTTAAACCCTGATCCTTTTCTTTCTTGTGAATGGGCAGACATTTTTCTCCTTTGAAGTCATTGCGTTCATTAGTTCACTTTCTTAAAACAAGTTTGAAATAAAGATTTATCCCATTACAGATTTGATATCAACTGCTCTTCTTCATTTAGTCTGTGATCTGTGATCCAATGATTGCATTTATTTGTAGCTATCCCGATTTGCTTTTTGCCTGTAAGTTGGTGTTACTACAGTAATGAGCTGTGTTTTCATCTCACCTGATTAACGCTGAAAAATTGTCTTAAATGTGTTTGGAAATGAGCAAGGCTCATTTTCAGATCACTCTTCATTTTAATTTGTGTGTGCATGCTGGTTTTGGTTTCTTCCTCACTGAGTGCTTATTGATTTTGCTGCATTGATGTCTCATTTTTCAGAGGCCACAACCAGAGGATGGAATTCCTGGGTGACTCCATAATGCAGTTGGTAGCCACAGAGTATTTATTCATACATTTCCCCGATCATCATGAAGGGCACTTAACGGTGAGACTGCCATCAATCATATTCTCCATAAGAGCAAGAGTGGGATGGAGACTGAAATTATCGGAACAGCTAGTGAATTACTCTGAGTTTGATTAATAAAAGAAGCCTCAACAACCACTGCTCTTAATAAGGCTTTGTTAATTTTAAGTCATGAGCACTGCAATGAATAGAAAATGGTGATTTATGAGCCCACTGCAATAATTTCTGTTCAGTCTGTGAAATGGATCAAAAATTTTAAAGATGTCAACGATGAAATGGAGGGCTGAGACTAGTTCTTGTTTAAAGATGGGTGTCTTAAACAGTTTATTTAAGTAGATGTATCACGTGACTTTTTTCTTTCTATTCCTGACTTCTAGTCTGTTGAACTTGCATACAGGCAGGGTTATACATCCTGTTTTTACAATTTAAAAAAAAAAAGTTTTTACAATTTATTTTGGTCTGGTTTTCCTCTTGTCTTCTATCTGGAGCTCCTCTGGTAGCTTTTGAATTTAGCTTTACTGTAGTTATAGTCATCTTTTGATTGCTGTAGCCCTTTAGCCTCTCTTATCTGGGCTTTGAACAACTCAGTTTGGGGATCTTTCACCAATTTACAGTACTTTAAACACAGCATGGTAGTATATGTAGTTTTTTCCTGATTGATTGATTCATTCATGCAGCTGGACAGTTGTGGCTTTGTTTGCAAGTAACAAAGTTTCTTGGGCTTATTAAATTGTTTTAGTTTACTTGAACAACAAAGCAATACATGTATCAGGAATGTGAGTCGAGTTTTCTAGTTAAAGTTAGGAAGCAGCCTAATTTTAGAGTGGTTTCCTCAGATTAATAAAGGGATGGCAGTGCTAAGTCAGTAGCAGGCATTGTGTTATCAAGAATATGATTCTTGAAACTTGGGCTAAAGCTTTTTATAAAGGAAAAAAAAGTATGTGCTGTGATTAAAAGTAACTTGAATTTTTCTTCACCATTTCTTAAGTCTCAGTTACATTTGTATGGATTCTTCTGCACCATTCAGGAGACAGGAGGTAAAACCTGATGGGGTTTTTTGCTTTCTATGTGACTTCTAAGAATGTAGCTGTCTGTGGTGTTATAAGATAACTTTTGCAAGAACTGTTTCACCAGGAGGATATGAAATGTTGCTGTTAATGGGTGTAAATACTCAGAACAATGATTAGAATGTCTTTGTGTTGCTTAATGTAATGATTAGTGAGTTGGAAAGTACAAGTTGCACACTTCAGTTTTTAGGCAAAACTTCAAAGTTACAGTGGAGTGGATGCTGAAAACACATAAAGATACGAAGAAGTAGGCAATGCCTAAAATAAAATTTGGACTCCGGAGATGTACATGTAGAGAAAAAAAATTATCTTAAAATGTTTTTAAATTTGAGGACAAATGAAATGAGATGTGTGAGAAAGGAGACTGATAAAGTGGAATCTGAAGAGAAACAGCAAACACTAAGCTCTTTCTCTTGTCATCTGGGAACATACTTACATTTGAAGTAATAGTAGAACATCAACTAAATGGTGTCTGGTGTGTTGAGGGCAATTTTGGTCAAGGATTCCACTTGACTGGCAGTGCAGTGGCTTCCCAGTGTGGAGTGATTGCTTGTGGAGAGATGTCTGCAAGTTAACTGTATTTAAGAAAAAGAAAGGAGCACATAGTCTCATCTACATACTTGGAGATAGCCAAATAATGTTCCAAAAAAGAAATTTACATTTTGTTGGATGTTAGAAGATACAGCTTCTCCAGTACTGGATTATGGATACATTCTTCTGGTACAGTCATGAGTGGTAGTATGTGGGGTGAAGATGGAAGAATTAGGAAAAAACCTGCTTTGTAATTAGAGTCAAGCTCCAGTTGAGCATATCATGTGTCACAGTGTCTGCAGTGATGCAGGCTGTGTGTCACCAGAGTAGAAACTAACTCGAAAAAAGCTGCTGGAAAGGCACAGGGGCTGTGTCTTCTCTGTATCGTTAAGGGGAATTTAATTTCTTGCCAGATCACACTTGCAGAGGAGGCAAATTCTAATACCGAGCAAGTTGATAACCACAGTGCTAAAAGGATAACTGGGGTTTTTTTCCTATCTGTAATTCACTGGGTAGTGTATATGTTGCTCTTTGTTTTATGATGCTACTAGTCATGATTATGGATCCCATCAACATAAATAGTCTGCAAACACAACAAAAGAAATCCTTTTTCTTCCATTACAAGGAAGAGGTTTTTGTCATGGAACACTGCAGTTCTGTCTCGTAGGTCACATATTAGGATATTGTACTTGGGGTACTTAGGATATTGCTGGGGAAAGTATAGTTTATTTATCTTAAGGACTTCAAAGAATTTTGAAAAGGAACAAGTAGAAAATGAGTTTAAGCAAAGGTTAGGGAGGCAGGTAATAATGCTATCTGCAGTCTGCCTAGTTTACAAAGATCAGGTTGTGAGTATCTGCTTCATACATCTTTGACAAACAAATTATGAACATACTGTTCTTTATTTATCTGTTGTGAGAGATAAAGTATCAAGTGCAGCAAATAAATCTTGATTTTTCATAAGCTATGTTGACGTGCTGGAGCCATGTAGCATATAACTTGGATCTAATAAGCTGAGCAGATGTGATATGGAAGACAAAGAGAGAAAAAAATGTGTGTGCAGTGTCTCAACTCTAGATTGCACATAAACAGGGGAAAAGAGAGACATTCTTTACTTCTCACCCCTACCTCCTATAGTAGTTCTAACTTCTTTAAGGCTGTTCCATTTAAAGCAAAAAAGCAAACAAACAGGAAGAAAGCTGACCTTGCCAAAGGTTCAGAAATTCCCCCTAGAATTCCAAATGCTCCTTTAAACTGTGTGGGATTATGTCTTTGGTAGAACTCTATGTTTAAGTAATCTGCCTGGAGCCAAGGTTAAGTATTTTGGGGACAGACCCTTGACATTGTCATGTATGGAACATGTTAGGGCAGATCCTTGTCAGGGATGCATTGGCTCAGCAGAGCAAATGGTACATACAGGCTGTCCAACTGAGTATTCTTTTCTCTGGCCAAAGGAATAGAGCAGCTTCCTCATCTGCTAGTTCTGAAACAATGAACTATCTTGCTTTAATGTGTATTAGTTTTAGTCACCACCTATTTATTTATTATTTGGTGGACACTGGGGACTGTTCCATAGACTCCAGAACATTTACACTAACATTTACATGTCTATTTACACTTTATGTGGGAAAATATATACACCTGTGTATTACTTAATCTAGAAAATTGCAGATTAGCTGAGAAAGTACAGGACTCATGAAGAGATGGTGCATTGTTGCAAAGAAGCTACAAACAAGCATTTTAAATGCATGACATATATTCAGAAGTAATGTGTCCATAGAATAAGTAAAGACTGGTGAGAAGAATTGATACAAAAAGAAAAATCGCCAGCAGAAAGAATGACAGAGTGTGTGTTTATATAAATCACTTGAGATGTCCTGAAACAAAATGTCAGCAAACTGAGAGAAGTGAGAAACCTCAAGGATAAAAGTGACTTTTTCTCCCCAGCTCTCCTACGTTTTGCGGTTTGTTATTGGTAATTGTTACTATGGAATGGAACTTCTTTCTTTTGCAGCTGTTGAGAAGTTCTTTGGTGAACAACAGGACACAGGCCAAGGTGGCAGAAGAGCTGGGTATGCAAGAGTTTGCCATCACTAATGACAAGACAAAAAGACCTGTAACTCTTCGAACTAAGACTTTGGCTGATCTCTTGGAATGTGAGTTAATTTGGTTATAATAACTTAATGACTTCCTTTTCCTTGGGGCTTGTTTAAGAAAGCCATTAGAAATCCCCTAAATCACTATTAAAAATGTATGTTCAGGTTTCCAAATGAATTATGCCTATACCTCTAAAAGCCAGATTTTTGAAGACTAGCCTAGGTTTTTGAAGTTTGTATGAAAGCATGAAGGAGGCATAATTGCAGATAGAAAGTTGAAGGCTTAGAAATTGAGAGGTCATGATGACCAAGTCAAAAGCATGTCTTCAGAGTTAAAGCTTATACTCTTGAGTTGAGCTATTTAACAGCAGTTTCGGTGTTTAATTAATATGTTCTTGACACTGTTGGAAGACAAAGTAGTTCCTTCAGCAGGTGAATATTTCTGTGGTTAATTTGTCTGCATTTTAGGAGGTTTTAAAATGGTCCCTCCACAAGAAGGAAGGCTACATGGAAATGAAATTACTTTTAGTCCATTTTTGGAAGTTTGTGCTGCCTTCTTTCCAAAGAAAGTGGAAACAAATATTTCTGCAAAAAAAGTTAATCCCTATCTTGTATATTTTGATGTATTTTGCAAGCCATTCAGACCACTTGGCTTCTGCAAAATCCTGTAAGCAAATGGAAATAGCACACAAACAGGAGTGATTTATATCTAAATAATTTTATGGTACCCAGTAGTGATTTATCTGTAAGTATTCGTGGTCTCCTGGTTAAAATGTGAGATTAGGAGCAGAGTGTTTTTTCTAGCACTTTAAATGACTGGGTGGATTTTGGTAAATCACTTAATCTCTTGGTCAACTTGATTTTTTTTCCTGAGTGTGCAGGATAATACCCTCCCAGATCACTGCTCTGAAACGTAATTGAATATGGCTTTAAAGTACTCAGAGATACTTGTTTCTAAAAGTGCCAGCCAATAATGTTCTCCTTGGATGAGTGACAGTACCTGTTTTCCCCCCAGCCTTTATTGCTGCCCTGTACATTGATAAAGACTTGGAATACGTTCACACTTTCATGAATGTTTGCTTTTTTCCACGGCTAAAGGTAAGATCAGTCAGTTTCCTACTTTCCTGCCACTGCGTTTTAACACATTGTTGCATTTGAGACTCTTACTACAATCTCTCAATCATCAAAGCATCTTTGTGAACTTCCTACAGGAGTTTATTTTAAATCAAGATTGGAATGATCCTAAATCTCAGCTTCAGCAGTGCTGCTTGACTCTCAGGACAGAAGGAAAAGAGCCAGACATTCCTCTTTACAAGTAAGAACAGGCATCTTACGGATACCAGCTAATTATAAATCTTCCTTGCACATGGAGCCAGATGTGATCAGTCACCCTACATTTTTCCCATAGCTTGTTTTTATTGCCGTTATCCAAGCCCTCTAGTCCCTCTTTGTCTGAAGTTGGAAAATATTGAAACCAGTGTTTTCTAGAGTTTAGGTGTTTTAAGCCATTACAACGAAGAGTTAGTAAGCATTTTACCTTTACAGTTGTAAGGGAAAAATACAGTTTTTATTTGGGAGTGGAGCATTTAATTGGTGTAATTCTATATTTGTTTTTCTTTTAATGTAAGGAATGGCAGTATTAAATGAAAAGAGTTAAACAAATGGCTGTTTTGTTATGAGGTCAAGATACCTCTGTTCTATTCTCAGTAACAGATGAAGTTTCTTTACATTATTATGCAAACATAAAAATCCCTTATATTACACCTCCTGATTATAGGCTCTGTTTCTCATCCACAGTCGGGCACTGAAGGGCAACACAAGTTTTGAACACTTTTGCTGTGCAGTTAAGCTCACAAATGTTTCTCTTTTCAATGCCAAAGAGCTCATTGTGGCTCTCAGACTAGAAGATTTGCGAACCTTTTAAATTGCACACCTCAGTTGGATACCTGAAGCTGGATGGATAGATCTCCCTTTTCGCTTCCAGTTGCTAAATAGTGTAGTAGGTGCTTCAAAGAGATAGTAAATAATAAACCTTAGACTGTATATTGCATCCATATCCATTCAGTTAATGTAGGAAAAGGTGCAGTGTTAGCCCCCAAAAGAAGAGAGAAAGCTGTGGAAGTTCAAGGCTTGTGTTGTTGGGATTGTTATATCAAAAAGGTCTGAAGAATGAAAGTGTCAGTGTGTTTGTCACAGGTGCTGAAGTAAGGTTTCCAGTGCAGTGTAGCAGTTCAGTGACAGGGACACACACTGCACTCCAGAAGTGCCATCCCTGTAACACTGCAGCCGATGCCCTGCAGGTCTGACTCCTCCGTGTCTCTGTGTGAAGGTTCAGGGCTTTGTCTTGAGTGAGGGGGATGAACACAATAAAAACAATTCCCCATTTTTGTAAAAAACACTTAGTATCAAGTACCAAACGTTTGTTTTGTTTTGCTGTGATGATAAATTGATTTTTACAGTGCAGCTCAGACCTAGTAATACACTGTTATCTTTGTATTATCTTGTTAAATTCCTTTTCTTGGGGTCATCTATTTCACTGCAGTCAGTACTATTGCTTTTAAATTTAGGGTGGGTTTTATTTGCTCTTGTCACAGTGCAGAGAGAGATAGAGTACTTTAGTTAGATACTTTAAAAATTGATGTGAAATTCGTGCTTCTTCTAAAAAGGAACAAGGTAGCAGACAGAACTTGATCTGAAAGTGGGGAGAGATTTGGGACAGGAGTAAGAAACTGCAAAAGAAACAATTCATTGCACATCTAGGGAATTACCTTTTCCCTTTTAGATGGTTGTTGATGTATGTCCTAGACTTTAGGTCAAATGGAAAGTTTGTTTTGTGACAAACTAACTTTTCAAAGCTGATGGAAAATTTCTTTGTACTGTGATAATTCAGTGTAGAGAGCTACTGTGTCTAATACAAAGTCCTTACGAAACCCTGCTACCTGCAAAACTCTCAGGCACTAAACTTTCAATGCACATATAATTGTATGGCTGTGTTTATTTGCAATTGCACAGCTATGCATAATTTATTACTTTATTACAAGTGTTTTCACAGTGTTTGAACACTTCATTTTATAGGTTGCGTTTTTGCTTATAGGTTAAAGAAAGTTTTAATTTTCATGTGGTCCTCCTGAGTGAGCCTGGAGGAATAAATGTGATCAATATAAATACTGTTCTGGTAATCTCTGGGTTAATGTGATCTATACAGACATCCTTCAACCCTTGCTCTATGTTTTGCATTAATTGCACTATGTGTATTGACCAGTCTGAAAGCTTGGTGATCTATGTGCAACAAACAGATGCTGTGTTTTAATACTCCCTGCCTGAATAAAATATTTCTTCTTTCAGGACCTTGCAGACGGTGGGACCTTCTCATGCCAGGACATACACAGTAGCTGTTTACTTCAAAGGGGAAAGAATAGGATGTGGGAAAGGCCCAAGGTATAGTAAAAAATTAATCACATGGTGTAAGAGTGTGGTGGTGCTTAAAATTACTAGACATGGAGATAGACAGCTGTATAGTTTGCCTTAGAAAAGGAAAACTGTAGAGTCTTCTTCAAACTTTTCTGCTTTACAAATACCTGAAGGGTTCAATGTCGGTATAATTTTGGATCTTAAGCTTTTTTGGGGGGAACGTGCCTTGAAGGTGGCTAGCAATGCTAACTATTTGTGGCTCTCAGACTAGAAAATGCAGAATAGCTTCCAGGAAATAGTGTCTTTATTTTGGGATTTGTTCCTGGATTACTATGCAATTTACCCTGGCAGGTTGAGTGCCACACCATTATGGATTTTTTTTTTTCTGAGGTTACTTCTTCTAGGCATTTTGGAATGGTTCTAGGGGTTCAAAGACTTCAACTATGAGCCCCAAAAGCCTCATGTTATGCTACCAAATCTGGTGGTGGTTATAAAAATGTCATTGCTTTTTTTAACATGCACACATCTGTGATTTTACTCTCTCAAGTAAAAGCCAATGCTTTAGTGAGGAATGGACTGGAATATATTGTTATTGATCTAAGTTAAAAAATAGGCTACTGGACCTGTAATACTGTTGCTCACATATATATGGAAAGGCTGATATATCCTGCACTCTGGGGGTTACTAGCTGCTAGTTATCCAAAAAGTTTCATTATTAAAGACTAACTAGTGCTCCACTTTGTCAGAAAGTTTAGTTTATTCTGTACAGTTTAGATCTCATGTAACATGGTTTTTTTTGCTTTCACAGTATTCAGCAAGCAGAAATGGGAGCTGCAATGGACGCACTTGAAAAATGTAAGATATTTGGGCAACAGAGAATTTGTACTTTATTTCCTCATTCTTTAGTGAGGCAGGGTGCAGGTTTTGTGGGGGATAAGTTCTGAACAGAACACATATGCTAAGTGCTGTCAGCATCTAAGCAGCAGGTTTTCCTCTTAGTAGCTTCAAGACGCTTTTGTAGCAGTTGAAGTTAATGTGATCCGAACAGGTATTTGTTAAAGGGAGTTGATCAGCTACAGAGGATGCAACTTCCAGGGAAACCTCTGCAATGAAGTTTCATTGAGGTTTTCCATGCTTAAGTATGCAGTGGGATGAGACTGCATAGTCTCTGATGCTCTGGTTGTCTCACTCTTTAATTCAGGAGAGGAGGAAAATGCGACCATAGAAAATAGAATTTGATCTTAGATTGTCAGTGGACTAGGTTAAAATCTAATAAGCAGATCCCAAACAATTTAAATCGGTATTTATCTGTCAAGAAGGGCTAATATCAGCTGCAGATCCAGGGATCTGTGTATACATCTCTCTAAATTATGTGCTGCATAGCCAGCATGGGAGCAGTCCTTCACTGAAATGTAGCCTCAGATAAGAATGAGTGTGGGCAGGCTTCTTATATGAAATAACATTGGTCAGTTGGGTTAAAGTGCCAGGTGTGGGTGACCTGTAAGAAAATAGATTACAAGCATTTTGTGCAGCAGAAATTCTCTATTGAGAAGAACATGGGAAGTCAATTTTTTGCATTTCATTCGAAGGAAACATATGCAGTTCCTCAGATGTCAAAGGTTTTTAATCTGTTATCTCTGCATCTGGAAATTCAAGAGCTTAAAAATTTCAGAAGGCAATGAATCTCTGTAGTTCAGATATGTTTTTATATCCATCTGCTAAGCATATACTTCTCACCACCAGTAAATTTGACAAGTAGAAAAATGTAACTTCCCTTCTCTGCTGAGTATCTGCAAGATGTTACTGAAGTTTTCTTTGAGTGAATCTTCTTGTGACAGTATCACCACTCAAGAGAGCTGTGGGTTTCGTGGCCTATCAATCCAAGGACTTCACAGCTCTCTTCTGACATATATATTTGTTTAAATACAGTAGACCTCTAGAAGTCTGTGCTCCTGCTGCCCTTCAAAACACAGGCAACTTTCAAGTCAGTTTCTCTGTGCCTTGCCAGTCAAGTTTTGATTATCTTTAGGGATGGAGGTTACACAACCCTTAAGGGCCCCTGTTCTATTATGTATATGGTTGTGGAGTTGTTTGGTTGGTTTGTTTGTTTGTTTGTTGGGTTTTTTAAAGCATGATAATAATTAACTTCAAGTGAAAGTAGTTTTCAGATACCTATTTATATGACAGCCATGATGAATTTATTACATGAATTTCCTTCTTACCATTCTAAACATATTAGAGCAGGTTGCTACCGAGCTGAGCTCTTAAAGAATCATGTTATAGGCACAGTGCTGAAAATCTGATTTTCATTTTATGGGGCACATGAGCAACAAAATATCCCAGAACTCCATTAAACAAAGCACTAGTGTTTTTGAAAACAACAGCAATTTAAAACCAATTTTGTTTAGATTGCTTTCTGGTTTAAATAAATATACTCTCCTATGCCCAAGTTGTAAATTACTGATGAATAAACCTTTTATTCCTGTAGTATATATAATAAAGGGCACAAATTTCACTGACCAATAAAACAAAGCAGTAGAAAGTTATTCTGCTCTACCACAAACTCCTGCAGTTTATGTGGCTTCTGCACCATATTCTCTAGCTGAGAATCCATGCTGCCTGGGACCCAGAAAAAGGAGGAAAAAGCTTGGTGCCAAGGAGGAAAAAGCTTGGTGCCAAGGTACTCCTCCCTGAGAAGCCTCAGCTGAATTCTCTCTCAATAGCCAGCGAGAGAGAGAGCAGCCCTTTGCCAAGACATCTACCAAATTTATTTATGGCTTTAAATGTCAGTGTAGTAATATTTTGCATTCATCTCAGACTGGATAGGGAGCCGGTGCTGATCCCAGAGCTCTGTGTGATCCCAGCAGGATTTACCACCAACTGCAGCCTGTCACATACTCTACACCCCTTTGCTTTCTGACCGGATGGAGGGTGCAGGTGTCCACAGCACAGACACATGTGAATGTCAGCACCCTGGTCATGCAGAAAACATCACATTCTGTGAGCAGTGCGCTGAAGTGAGAGAAATTCTGTTCAATTATATAAGCTGTTTTCACAGTCTCACTTCTAATGTGTACCTGCGTATCAGCCAGTGGACAAATGCCCAAAAGCAGAAACTTCCCTCTCCCCAGCTATTTCTCCATCACCTCAGCCTTGTCCAGTCTGTTTTAGGCAGTCTTCACTCATCCATGCTCTCAGACTACGCTAAGGCTGTCTTCTGGTACATATCCAAGCGTTAACTTTTTCAGGATCAGATTTTACTGCATTCCATCTTGCTACACTATCACTTTCCCATTAGGATCCCTGCCATAACGTGCGGCATATAGTCAATTCTGCATGGTCTAAAACAATAATAAAAATAATGGAAACATCTGTACAATGCTTGAAACCAGTGGCTCATACTTTCTGGAGTGAGAACAAGACAAAAAATGCTGACAGCATTGACAGTAGTTTCACATTCATTTTTCAGTATCGACCGCCTGTTGCTAAGGGAACAGAATGTAAAATCCAGGTAATACCTGGCCACGTTGCTATACCAGGATTATATATTTTATTTTTGTGAGTGTATTAGATTTGGCAGTGCTTTGTAGCAGGAGAAACAGATGTAAAGAAATCATAAAGAAACCAAAGTGTTATGACACAGTCCTGGTTTACTATGTATTACAAGAAATAAATGAGTAAAAATGGTAACAACGTTGTTCCCCCCTACCTCTAATAACATCAAAGTTTAAAATAAAACAAGCTGAGGCTTTCTCTGTTACCAGTTTGTTTATTAATGTGAAATATTTCTCCTTGTGTCAGATAACTTTCCCCAGATGGCCCATCAGAAACGGTTCATTGAACGGAAGTACAGACAGGAGTTGAAAGAATTGAGGTGGGAAAGAGAGCATCAAGAGAGAGAGCCAGAGGAGACTGAAGAAGCAAGGAAATAAAAGGAGGGCACAGAAGCAGTGGCATATTTACTTACTTAATAACTCTGACTGTGGCCTATGGAGACCTAACCTAGTTTCTTGCAGATGATGAATGAAGAGTGCCTGTTGATATCAAAAAGAAAATTGTAATCTCTTCTTAAAAAGTGTGTGCAAATATAGTATTTCTTTAGTTTGGTTTTAAGTTTGGCTTTTTAATAAGATTTGGGTTTAAATACTTTTAATTTTTATGAAAAGTTGTTGATTATTTTTATTATTTTTACTGTCTTGTATGAAGTAATAAAGTATTAATTTCAAAAGCTAATAGGAGGAAAAGCTGTTTAACAGTTGTCTCCTGTGTCTAAGTGCTGTGTTGTCAGTGACCAGCAAAGTTACTGCATGAACTCTGCTGTGGAGGAGGAAAGTGTTACGAGGAACTAATTCAGCTGAGCACTTAAGCATGTACATAACTTAAGTTTTGCACCTAATTTCCTTCTTGAGTCTGCTAAACCAGAGCTATAAAGTTCAGGCCCTTTTTTACAGAAAATGGTACAGTAGTTTAAAGGACATACTTAGTTTTGCTTTGAACAGTGGATGCCACATCTGAAATGTGACACAGATGTGTGTGGAAGATTGAGGAGTTTTGTTTTTAAATCACTGTTATAAGACTTGAAGGTACCTATGAAGCAAGAGAATGGCAATTCTTTTTGTAGAGAATGTACATGTAGTTTACATTAGCAAGTTCCGTTTCTTTCTCAACTTCTTGTTCTATCAGGCTGGTGTCTACTCTAATGGATTTCTTTGACAAGAAGATACCAGTGTGGCCATTACTGTGAAATGGTGTAGTAGAAACTCTATATGGGTGCTGTTCCAGAGAGTTTTTGTCAAATGGAGGGCAGTTTGTCCTCAAAGTGTAGTTCAAAGGTGGTGTGCTGTTTTAAGTCACTCAGTTCCCTTGATTTTTTTGGTGTCCGTGGCTTGTATTAGACAGAAGAATGTTTCTTCTATAAAAGCTCTGAACAGCACCAGAAATGGGAAATCCACTGTGTCTGTTGGTATTTTTTCCCACTGGTTACCATCATTGTTTGTTCTTTTAATTTTGCTGCTTCAAGCCATTCATTTCCATTAAGCTGGGTTCTCTGTTAATACAGTCCCTTGGTAGGTATTGTGTAGTCATTGTTCATCTTTCTTTTCTGATAAGCAAAACAGAGTGAGCCCTTATTCTCCTTAGCTGCACATTTTCTTCCTGAAAGGAGAAAAGATCCTTTTTGGCCAGTCATGTATGCATTTTCTGATGTACCACAGTTGTATGTGTTAAAATACAGGGCAGATTTGTGAGCATGGATGCACAAGTCTGGCCCAAGGAATTCAGGCAGACTCATGGAAGAAAACTTTTGCCCGATGGCCACACTACACTGAGCAGCTGCTTCAGTGGTTGTCTGCAGCACCTCTCTGTAGGTGTGTGATGGACATCAAGGAAAGCACTTTATTGCAGGTGCCAAAGTAGACACAAATGAAGCTGAAACATTCAGACTAGCCAAATGTCTTCCCGAAGTTTCACTTCTGAGCTAATCAATATGTGTATTTTCAGAAGCATACTTTTCTACACTTGGATGTGAGATGCACTTAAATATGGTGTGGTTTTTTTACACTTGAGCCCACAACACTACCTCACTTCTTCCAATTTCTATGATTTGCCTTTTCTTAATGGATTGATGCTTTAAATCCATTTCAGTGGATGAGAGAAAAGAAAAAAACAAACACATTCTGTAATTTAGAGAGTGACAATAAACCATTAAAACATAAAGGAGGGAATAAAAAAAAGGTAAAGGCAGGGAGCTGCTGTCTGCTGAATGCTGCTGCCATTTGACTTTTGAGAAGTGATTGTAACTTCTTATAGCTTCAGTCTGTAAATAAAAAGCTGAAATGCTTCTCAAGAGTAGGAAGCTTGAAAAGCACCAGCAACTCCCCTGCCCACAAGTCTTTTGTATTTCAAATTCTTTTGTATAATTGCCCATTTGCTTCTAGCAGTACAATGAAATGGTGCAGTGGTGGAGGGTTAAGTGTAACTGTGTAAACCACTATTTTATTTTTCCCTCTTAACTGTGACCAGTTTCATATGTTTAACGAATAGAAAATGACTTCATTTTCAGATGTATGATTGCTTAGCAAATTTCTCTCAGCATATCTGACACCACCAAAGTACCCCAGTGGAACTGTTAGCTCATAGTTTAACATTATTTTCATTATTCCTATACACAATTTCACTTTTCAGCTGTAGGACGACTGCAATCTTGTTCATAAATATTTTCATAAAAATAGGTTGAATTTACCAGATAGGCTGTTTTGGGGGAGGAACCCAGAACTGTTCTTTTTTTTCTTCTTTGACCCAGAATTTGCTTGGAAAAAAAACTTTTAAAACAATTTCTGCATTCCAGTTACTGCAGTTAATGAATTTTAGGCTTTCCTCAAAAAAATGTAGATGATAACTGTGTTTTCACAAGTGGACCATTTTTCCCTTTTTTCGCTGTGTAAGTGTGGGCTAGGAAGATTGCCTGAAGCAATTTTGTTTTCCTTGTCTTGAGAACAAAAAACAAAAGGTAAAAAACTGTTTCCTTTGTTCAAACCACAGTGTCTTTTCTGTGTATGGGCTGTCTAAAAGCAGTGGCTGTGAATGTTCCTGTTAGTTTCAGTTGTGTGGAATGTGAAATGTGAGCACAGTCCTTTACAACAGACACCAAGGAGGGGAAGCCTCTCTAAGTTGCCTTTGGTAAAAATTATCATTGCACTCATGCTAATCAGTGGAACAGCTGGAGCTTATAACCAGGCAGCTTGTGCTGCTCTTTTGTAAGTGTGAGGGGGTCTCTGGTTTACTGATAAAGTCAGTCTTTCGCTTCAGAGCCTGATCTGTTCTCTGATCTAGAGGTTCTCTTGCAAGATCCATTGACTTGAATTGGGTACAAGTCGATGAGTGGAGAACAAGACTGAGATCTGCATGAATCCAGCAGATCCTGTGAATATTTTTAATGTGAATATGTACAGAGCATTGAGTAGAATTGTAGCTGATTTGATTGGGGATTTTAGTTGAATTTACATAAAACTGATGAAGTGATTTGTAGACCCTAAGTTTGCTTTGTAAGGTTTCAGTTTCTTGAGGATTATTTAACAGCAGTACTAAGAGAACCTTGCTCTCTAAGATTGTTGTAAACATCATTGCTAATAAAGTTTCCCAGAAAAGACTTCAGGCATAGTTGTTACTTGCTAAAACAATTTGGAAAGATCAAAAAGCAAATCCTGATCATCTGTCTCCCTACTTCAAAGACTCTGATTATACAGGCTACATATTTAAATGAAATAAGTGGTTCACTTGTAAAAAGTTTCTTTTTGGTGGAAGTTTGTAAAGCCCTGTAAGAGCTCAGGGAGTTGCTCATCTGCATCATTTACCACTGTGCATTGTCTTTGATGAGGATGGTATTGCAACAGCAATTTCTGTGACCCGTACATCCACCCTGCTTCTCCCCCTTCCTACCCACTGCCCACATCACAGATTCACATTCTTTCTAAGATTAAATCAGCTCCAACCCTGCATATTTCTCTACCCATCAGGGAGCACGTTTACCTTAAGAGGCCTTTTTCTTCACCTGCCTGCTACAGATAACAAAGGGAGCACCAGCTTGTGCCCAGAGTCTTGCTAACTAAGTATATTTCCCTTTGCCTAAATCCTCACTTCATTCCTCAAAAGGATTTCAAAGCCTTTCATGAATAAGGGTATAAGTGATTCTCCTGTGACTTACAATACAATCATACCTGAATGTGTCAGTGGTGTCATTTTGTTGCTCTTCACAGCACCTTTGTGGAGGGACTATTTATCCTTTTACTAAGAGATGAAAAGGATGAAATTGTCACTGGGGTCCAGGGCTCAGGATCTCTGTGGGAGGGCAATGATGCCTCATCCAGAGGATGCCTTAGTCTGTGGCTTAAGTATCGTCCTTGAAAGCCTGCTGCAGTTCTCTTGCCATGCCTGAGAGGGTCTTCAAGGGAGAAAAAAGAACTTGGCTATGCAGGCTGGGCACTGACACCCTCATCGCCTTTTCCTATGGAGACTTGGAAAACAATTGCCGAAGACTGAGGACTCTACTATAAGAAGCCCGAGCCCAAACTGTGTGTTACTTGTGTACCTCCTCAGAAAAAGTAAATAAATAAATAAAACCTTCCACTTAGAGCCGGCATTTCAAAAGTAATCCATTAGCAAAGGACAGGCTCTTGAGCTGACAAATTGTGAACTTTCACTGGTGGCAGAAGCAGCTTGTACATCAGTGGTCCAGAAGTGATGCAGCAGTGATGGGTAAGTGTTTGTCACTGGAGGTAGCTTGTTACTTATTTAAAGATGGGGATGGTGGTCAGGGGAACCCATGGGACCCCACTGATGCAAGCTCAGCCGACATCTCTAAAAAAAATAAAGTCACTTCTTTCTAAAAAAAATAAAGTTACTTCCCTGCAGGTTTCCTCCTGTCATTACTTCAGTCATTTACTCTGTCAGAACAGTTCTGACATGGTGACCAGTTTTTGCTGCCAACTAGAATTACAAATCAAATATTGCAGCTCTGCTTCCAGAGGGACACTTGAACTGGCAAACAAAAAGCAGCCATTTCTCAATCCAGCAGCATTTGAAAATGCTAATACTATTCTATATCCAATTATAAATTTCTTTTTTATATAAAAAATAATTAAAATTCTGTAAGATAAGAATTTTTAATGACTTTGTTGAACAAGTCATCCAAAATTGCTGCTCTTAACCTTTTGTTCTTATGATGAAAAACATTGTCAAATATATAACTGTCTTTAAACTTTATCATTAAGAAAAAATAACACCATCTGAAGGAAAACATCATTTTTTCCTTATCTTTGATGTTTAAAATTTCTGTCATTCAATGCTGCTGTCTTCTTCCTTCTTCCAAAAACCAAACCAAACATTTTAAATGTGTGTTCCACCTGTCAGGGTGTGTCAGATTTTACAACCAATATCCCATCTCAGTTGGTTCCTATACATTAACAATCAAAATCAATCTATATGTTACTGCTTTCTGGTTTTTGAACCAGGGCTTGACCAGACATCCAAAATAGCGTGACACTGCCAACCTCATAAGCCCTCAAAACTTTCAGACAACTCAATGGCTTTACCCCAAAACAGGTTTCCAAGACTTGCCATTCCTTTTGCTCCCATCGCTTTTATTTTAATTATTATTATTTTTCAATGTTTTCATTGTTTATTTGTTCTCAGTGTGATCTGCAGCACGGCTGTCGTCTATTTCAAGGTTCCCTGATCCTTGCTTCTGCTTTGCAGATACAGCATCAATTCCCTGCTCACTGTGAGACTAGAAAATAAATGACCTTGAACTCTTTGCTCTTGCAAGTCATACCTCAACACTTACATCAGAAATCAAGTGCCCGCAGCAAGAACAAAAACCTCGCTGCACATCCATGGAAATAAAGTACTGAATCTTTCCAGTACAATTTCAGGGGATTCTGTCAGACATTTTAAGAGAGGCTGTGAATTCTTGAGACATGCAGTGATGTACTTTTTGCAGCTTATGTTGTGAATTTATGCAATTGGATTAAGTTTGGCATCTATTTCAGCTGGCAGCTTATAAATGGACGTTTATACATGTAAGTGAGGAGAGAGAGGTAAGAAAATGCAGAACAGATGCCTAAAACACTAGAAAAAGGCTTATTTCAGCACTAACTGCTGAGAAGCAGATTGATTTGGATAGAAAAATGTTAACTACTTTCAAATACAGACTGAAAAATATGAGGTTTCAGTGTAACATAAATACAATTCTGTGCCTTGTGCTTGGGATAATGATGGCTTAAAAAGTGCATTCAGAGTTGAGTTTTATGCAAAGCTAGAAAATAAATCTTATTGGTAAGATATAGCAAATCTATTAAAAGTGAGACGATAAAACTAATATCCTAGAGGTACAGAGGTGGGAAGTAATCTAGTAAAGCTGTGACAGTTTTCTAGATTTTAATTAGGAACATAGTTGAATATGTGGGTGTTTGGTGTAAATGCAGTTATGTATGTATGTATTTATTTACTTAATGGAACATCTGAAGTTTTCGCTCATTGCAACATAGTACCTTTTTACCGAGGAAAGAAAAGGGCTTCCCTGAGTTTATTTTTTAACAGGTATTTAGATATTGGTTTTATTGAAGTAGTGTCCAGAGATCTTCACTACGACTGGGGCTTTTCATGCCAGCTGCAATGAGCACAAAATGACAGGCAGTTTCTGACCCAGAAAGAAACAGAAAGGAAGCAACAACTTACTCAAAGTCACCGAACAGGTCAAGGGTAGAAATGAGAACAAAACCTGAATCTGTCAAGTCCCAGCTGAGATTTGTCCTCTCTTCATAGGACAAATGAAGTAGCTTCTTCCATAGCTACTTATTTACACCATTTAGCTTTGGATATAGTAGCTGGTTTGTTTCTGCATTAATATGAGTATTTTAAATTTCATGCACAGCAGCCTAGAATGGGGCTTTACCTAATCTCTTTCATACTGAAAGCTTATAAAAGTAATTTTAAAAAGTGAAAGAAAATTCAAGCAGCTGGTCCTGCATGGTGGGAGCTTCTCTCCACAGCCATCAGGTTCACATTTCCTGCTGACGTCCTGCTGTGGCAGCTTGAGCTCGTAGCTCCAAGGCCACTGCTCAGCACGTCGGGACAGTGTGTGACAGGCATCACTCGGGTAGGAACAAGCAGCGTCGTCACCTTGCACTGGAGCTGAGGTTTGGCCCTGCTATACACACTCAGGAGAAAGCAGCTCTCCCTTCTGGATTCACAGCCAGCTGTTAATGCCTGTAGTTTTGTAAAGTCTGTATCCTCCCCAGGTCCATTAGAGGTTAGTATGACTCTTAAGCACAGGATATATATCCAGCCTGGTGACAGAAGGCAATAAGCATGCAAACAGTTGTGCTCTTGTCTGTGAAAAGTACTTGGCTTCAAAGTGCCTAAGCTACTTCCTTGGTTCCTTGAAAATAAATTGTTTGACAGCTTCTGGGGCTGCAGATAGGTAGAGGGGGCCATGGGTAAACATCACAAAAAGAGAGGAGCATACAGCTTTGTGCTGCCATGTATGCTGGTTGCTGCAGGAGGATTGGTGGCTGCTGGCTGCAGGGCAGTAATGGAAGGTGGAAGTGCAGGCTGGAGCACGATCCCCACTGGAAGTGTTGTGTGCCAGTACCAGCGCTGGTGGGAACACATCCTGTGCCTTTTCAGCTGGTGAGAAGGCAGGCAGAGGAGTGAGCACGGGGTTTAGCCCGGCCTTGACTGGCAGAAACCAGTGAGATGGTAGTGAGAGCTCAGAGCAGAAGCAGATTTTCTACTCTGCAAGCTGTTGTTAACTGTGGAGGGCTGTGAGCCCTTGGCACTCCCTTGGAAGAGAGAGACCAGAGCGCAAAAGGACTCACCCTAGAGATAACCAACTTTCCTCAGGTTATGGTGACTAAGTGAACCACCCCCCGCACGCCTTGCTTCCTTACGAGGTAATACCTCGTACCCAGTTGGCTAACTGGTTTCTACCCCACCCCCTGCCTTTCCCATAAAAGGCCTCTGTTTTCTGCCGGAGAACTAGGGAGTTCTGGTTCCTGGCCTTCCCTTCACAGGGGATGCTGGATAATTAAAGCTACCTCTGTGGAACTGCTATACGAGGCTCCTATGTCTCTATCCCCAGTTCTGCTGGGGTGATTTCACAAAGAGCTGAATCACAAGAGCTGGATTCACTTGTAGCTGAGAAATCGCTACACTTGCTGAAATCACCTGTCGCTCAGGGAAGTTGCTAAAGCCCCTGGAAAAGCCTTTCCCTGGTGGGAAGATTTCTTGAGGAAGGCTGCAACACACCGGGTTGTCCATCCCCAGCTCCTAGCAAGCNTTTGGTGTAAATGCAGTTATGTATGTATGTATTTATTTACTTAATGGAACATCTGAAGTTTTCGCTCATTGCAACATAGTACCTTTTTACCGAGGAAAGAAAAGGGCTTCCCTGAGTTTATTTTTTAACAGGTATTTAGATATTGGTTTTATTGAAGTAGTGTCCAGAGATCTTCACTACGACTGGGGCTTTTCATGCCAGCTGCAATGAGCACAAAATGACAGGCAGTTTCTGACCCAGAAAGAAACAGAAAGGAAGCAACAACTTACTCAAAGTCACCGAACAGGTCAAGGGTAGAAATGAGAACAAAACCTGAATCTGTCAAGTCCCAGCTGAGATTTGTCCTCTCTTCATAGGACAAATGAAGTAGCTTCTTCCATAGCTACTTATTTACACCATTTAGCTTTGGATATAGTAGCTGGTTTGTTTCTGCATTAATATGAGTATTTTAAATTTCATGCACAGCAGCCTAGAATGGGGCTTTACCTAATCTCTTTCATACTGAAAGCTTATAAAAGTAATTTTAAAAAGTGAAAGAAAATTCAAGCAGCTGGTCCTGCATGGTGGGAGCTTCTCTCCACAGCCATCAGGTTCACATTTCCTGCTGACGTCCTGCTGTGGCAGCTTGAGCTCGTAGCTCCAAGGCCACTGCTCAGCACGTCGGGACAGTGTGTGACAGGCATCACTCGGGTAGGAACAAGCAGCGTCGTCACCTTGCACTGGAGCTGAGGTTTGGCCCTGCTACACACTCAGGAGAAAGCAGCTCTCCCTTCTGGATTCACAGCCAGCTGTTAATGCCTGTAGTTTTGTAAAGTCTGTATCCTCCCCAGGTCCATTAGAGGTTAGTATGACTCTTAAGCACAGGATATATATCCAGCCTGGTGACAGAAGGCAATAAGCATGCAAACAGTTGTGCTCTTGTCTGTGAAAAGTACTTGGCTTCAAAGTGCCTAAGCTACTTCCTTGGTTCCTTGAAAATAAATTGTTTGACAGCTTCTGGGGCTGCAGATAGGTAGAGGGGGCCATGGGTAAACATCACAAAAAGAGAGGAGCATACAGCTTTGTGCTGCCATGTATGCTGGTTGCTGCAGGAGGATTGGTGGCTGCTGGCTGCAGGGCAGTAATGGAAGGTGGAAGTGCAGGCTGGAGCACGATCCCCACTGGAAGTGTTGTGTGCCAGTACCAGCGCTGGTGGGAACACATCCTGTGCCTTTTCAGCTGGTGAGAAGGCAGGCAGAGGAGTGAGCACGGGGTTTAGCCCGGCCTTGACTGGCAGAAACCAGTGAGATGGTAGTGAGAGCTCAGAGCAGAAGCAGATTTTCTACTCTGCAAGCTGTTGTTAACTGTGGAGGGCTGTGAGCCCTTGGCACTCCCTTGGAAGAGAGAGACCAGAGCGCAAAAGGACTCACCCTAGAGATAACCAACTTTCCTCAGGTTATGGTGACTAAGTGAACCACCCCCCGCACGCCTTGCTTCCTTACGAGGTAATAGCTTGTACCCAGTTGGCTGATTGGTTTCTACCCCACCCCGTGCCTTTCCCATAAAAGGCCTCTGTTTTCTGCCGGAGAACTAGGGAGTTCTGGTTCCTGGCCTTCCCTTCACAGGGGATGCTGGATAATTAAAGCTACCTCTGTGGAACTGCTATACGAGGCTCCTATGTCTCTATCCCCAGTTCTGCTGGGGTGATTTCACAAAGAGCTGAATCACAAGAGCTGGATTCACTTGTAGCTGAGAAATCGCTACACTTGCTGAAATCACCTGTCGCTCAGGGAAGTTGCTAAAGCCCCTGGAAAAGCCTTTCCCTGGTGGGAAGATTTCTTGAGGAAGGCTGCAACACACCGGGTTGTCCATCCCCAGCTCCTAGCAAGCTGTTGTTAACCCCTGACCAAAACACTACTTCCTGCAAGGCAGTGAGGAGTAAGGCTAGAGCTCCAGAGGACAGTACATGAGCAGAAGAGCCCAGTTCCATCAGCTGGTGCTTCCATACTGTTTGATAATAGCCTATCTCACGGATTCCCATGTTTTGAGGGGATTTTTGCTTGGTCCCATGCATGCATGCATTGTACAGGCATATGTGTGCACACGTGTGTAGGGAGTGAAACACACGAGAGCACGTGTGTGTGTGTGTGTGTGTGTGTGTGTTTGTACAAAGACGTTTGGGACTGTGCAAGTGTGGAAATGAAGGAGGCCCAGAGAGACAGCTGCATGACTCCTTTGCCTGCCAGGCAGATCTGTCATTTCTGGCTCTAGGATTGGTTTGTTTATTCTGTTTAATGATGCTGACCTTTGTGTTGGATAAGTTGGCCTGTTGCAAGGCTAGGATTTGTGGCCTTTTGGGACTTTAGTTGTTTGGAAGACTGAGGATATTTTTTACTACATCGGGTCCAAAGAGAATGAATTCTGATGACCCAGCTGCCCTTATAACTCATTTGCCCTTTACCTTTTGACAGACAAAGTGACTTCAGACTTAGTCATATGTTAGAGACTGTCTAAATTTGAAGACTATTCTTGTAATAAATGATGTCCTATGGCAAAGAAAAATTCAAAGTTCTTTTGAAAGTTCCTATTTTTACAATGTATTGCATATGCTTTCTTGGGGAAGACTAATTTGCAGTGTGAGTTTTAGAAATGACTTACCTGGAAAAGTAGAAAAAAAAATTGGATACATTGGAGGGAGTATTGCCTCAAAATGTATTGTCTTCCTCGAGAGATCTTATGCCGATGTTACTTCATTGGTCTCTGTACGAACAACCAGTTTTTTCTTAAGAAATTGTCCCCAAATCTTTCTTGATTTTGGGCTCCCCAATCTGATTCCAGAATCTCTTTTAGCTAAACGAATCCCTCAGGATTAGCACAGAAGTGTTTGCACCTGAGATGTTTTACAGCACATCAACCAACAGCTTCATGTTTTCCAGTCCCCAGATTTTTAGTGGCCATCCTCCTGCAATCCTTATGCCTGAGATTAATTTTAAGATACATGACTGTCTGTCTCTGTTGAGCTGAGCACATTGATGTCATGATGATTTTTTGTCTTTTCTTTTATACCCTTTTATACCTTTTTACAACGTCTGTATTCTTAGTGTTTTTAGCATACATTCTTGGACTTGTTTGTGAAGCCAGGAGACTAAACATTTTAGAGGTTTCGTAGTTAGCGATCAGAATGCCCAGACCCCAAGGTCCTCTCCAGAACACATTTTGTAAACTAAGATAGAACCATCCAGGGGAAGGTTCCTCGGGGAGGGGGGGCTCATTCAGGCCTCTCATTGGGAAATCCTTGATAGATATGCTAATTAGTAAGACCTATAATGTTATACCAGATCTTTTGTGGCTGTGCATTGTGGAGTGCATGGAGGCGCATTTGACCTGGACGTGGTGCACCTAAGGATCCTTAAAATAAATACAGAGGTAAAACCCCTTTTTCCCTTCTAACCCTGTCTGACTCTTGATTTTAAGACCAGGAAAAGCCATCAACATCATCTGGAAGTGGGAAATCGTTGTTTTCACTTGCCATCAGTGGCAGTGGCTTTGCAAGCTCTGCTGGCAGCTACAACTTCACTGTTGGCAGCAGGAGGGTCATGCAGGTCACAGCCCAGGGACCCACAGGCTGCCCAAGTGGCCCTGGAGCTCAGCTGACTGTCACATAAATACAAGAGCCAAAACTCCTGACCTGTTTGCTTCCCTCCAGCTCCATTGGTCCTGCTGGGTGGAAAGCAGGGAAGGGGGAACAGAGAGATTTTAGTACTTTTCATGGTAAGTTAAGCAGCGCTCTTTCTGACTTCTCACAGGAAAGGGATCTGCTGAGTAAGAAAGTGCTAATTTCACATCGTTGTTTTTTGTGGTAGAGCTATGCTGTAAGTACCAAGCCCGAGAGGAACGAGAGCATAGTCAAATTAATGAAAAATAGGTTATGATGATAAATTATTCAAGTGGATAAAATTACTTTGGATTTGGAAGACACTGAAACTTAAGGGCCAGATCCTTTTCTGGTATAGAAAGATTCAACTTCATCCCTTTCAGGGAAACAGAGGTAACTTACATCATTCAGTTCAGGATCTGACTATGACTGGCAGCATAAGCAGTCATTTAAAACTCAGTGGCATATATTTCATCTACTTTGGGTGACAGCCATAAGGTGAATGTTTTAAATTCTGACATGGCATAGCCTTTCTTTTGAGATCAGTGGTGTGATTTTAAAGGGGTTGAGATAAAAGCTGTGCCTCTCCAAAGGCACATTTTCTCTGATGTTAAAGGAAACAATGTAAAAATATGCCCACTAAATAAATCATCAGGGACTTTCAGAATAGATCACATCCTTATGTCTTGAAACTTGTAATACAACTGAAGTTGTTCACCTGAACTCAGTTTCTTTTGTTCAGCAATTTTTCCGAACAAGGAGGCATGTGTAGAGAAGGCAAGTCTGGAGGAGACACCCCTTCAGAAGAGGTTCCGACGAACAGAGATGAAGAAGCTCCTCTTTTGACTTCTGGCATGGCACTGTCAGAAGTTTAGTCCTCATTCATCCCACTCACATTTCCAAGGAGGTGATAGTGGAGAACAGATGGAAGGCTGTTACTCTGCTAAAGGTGAATACCAGCAAGCCATGAGCGCACCTGGCTCTGCAGAATGGCCTCTGGATTTGTGAGTGCCTTAGCCAGCATAGGGGAGGAATTGTGCTGATTTGGCTTCTGCTGCTTTAGGATGAATTTTCAGTGACATTTTCCTTCAGCTTGCATGCACATATGCACACAGTGGTGGCGGGCACAACCAGCTTTTACAGGCCATGTTTGAAGTGAGAACTTGCAGTCAGTTGCACCTGTATAAATAAATAGAATACCCCAAAATCAAGAACTTCTAGTAAGTTCTTTTATTGCACTAAACTCTAAGGCTGAATCACATTCTACCAAGCAGCAGACACTGAAGTCATAGCTGTGGCCCCCCTAGGCCCCTGCTGTGATAAGTGGAGAGAGAAAGCCACGTCTCCAGAGACTAGTTCATGTCTTAGGCAGGATGAATCACCCCCTCTTGTCTGAGAAGCAAAGGGTGACACCTCTTTTATCTTTCTGAACAGTCTAACGCCCATAGTTACATGAGTTGAATCTAGGCTTTAAACATTTGTGGCATATAGCTATAAGACACAAGTGCTCACATTAAGCCAGCGTGGCATGGCCTCCTTAACACTTTACATAGCCATTGCTGTGAGGAGAACGCTTCTTTATCCCCAGATGACTCTTTCAACCATCCCCTTGTGTGCAGATGTGAGGAGGAGTGACAGTTTCTCCAAAGTGAGAGTATTTTCAAATGTCAAGAAGCTTTATTTTTTAATGTGTTAAACCATATAAAATCCCCAGATAATATACCTCATAAATGAAATGAGACTAATTAGTAGGAAAGTAATAAGAGAGCATTTACAGAGGTTACATCCTGAGGTCCAGTCACAGCTATAGAAAATGTGGGAGAGGGGTAAAAACTGCAATCTGCTTTGTTCCTCTAGCACTGGCATTCGTAGTTGTTAATTAACCCCAGCAAGGGCAACCTTAGAATGGCAAAATGAGGAGAAAAATGTTAAGGGATTATGAACTTTGTCTTTCCTTTCTCTCCCCTTTGTCTCCTGTCAGTGTCCCTGGGCAGGCACAAGCTCGTCACTGCTGAGCCAACCTGCCCTCGCATCCATAGCAGGGCTATGTCTCTACCCTTCTTTCTCTTTGTTACACACTAGGAAACTTGGGCTCAAGCTTTTTCCATGAAAAACTCAAGAGCTACTGGAACACCACAAAGCTCTTTTGGCACAGGTCATCAAGGTTATGTAGCTCCCCAACTCCTTTTTTTTAAATGAGAGTCTATTACCCATTTGAAAAGGCAGAAAGAAGCACTTCTTGACTTTTGAATTGGAAGGGTAAGTCTGTTACGGGTTTTGAGCACTTGCATACAAAGGTATGGAGAGTTGTGTGAGGACTTAAAACAGACTGTGGAATTGGAATACCATCTGTGACAGCAGAAGTGGAAGCTGTTGTACTGACTGCACAGTAAAGGATCCAAATGGCAAATTTATGTTCTGGGTTTCTTAAGCTTCAATAGGAGTATAAGGTCTCTTTCTTAACTCATCTGAGTCGATAGGGTCCTTCCCTTGACTTTAATGAGCATCTATATTGAGCTGAAAGTTGAACCTTGAAATGAAACCTTGGCATCCAGGTAACTGAGATTTTAAAAGCATGAATTTACAGTTTGTCAAAACATCAAGGAGATACTGCTGATGAAACAGCATCTATGCTATGTACTAAATCATAATGTACTTAGTGAAACGCAGATGTCTCCTGAAGGAAAATGCCTTTTGAAAACCAGACCCATGTTGAACTAGGGTCATCCATTTGCACAGCTTTTAACAGTCACCTACACCTGAACAGTTACAGGCTCTCTTGGAACAAGGAAGAATTCAAAATGCTTGAGGCAAATGCAACTGAAGGAGCATGCAGTCAAATCAGTGTCCACTGCAAAGGCAGCATCTGTGTCTATAGAATGATTGAAGGAACTGGATGGAAAGGGAAAAAAATGATGAGGAGATGCCGTGGCTGAATTAAAACTACTGAGAAATCAAATAAGATAAAAAAATAAAGGATAGGACTGATGTCAGCTGTCACAAAAGAAAACAAATTATGAACAAGCAGGTGCCATGAGAGAACAGGCATGTTGCAAGCAACACAATTTGATCACTGTGCACATCTGAAGTTTACCAGGTCATTGTGGAGAAAAATCACCAACAGGGTGCCAGGGAACACTTTCTTCTTTGTTTTCTCTCAAAACTTAAATTGTTTAAATTTGTTTCCTCTCAACTTTAATGGATGTGTTCTCTTCATCTTTTTATTTTTAGCCCAGTCTTCTTGAATATGTGCATTGATTGCACCTCAGCTACCTTGGAATTTTTCACTAGCCTAATTACTCTTAGAGTTTTGCTCATGTTTAGGCTGAACTTTTTCTTTCTTTGCTTATGGCCATTACTTCTTTTTCTGTTTTCTTCTGAGACTTGGTGTAATTTCCTTCCTTCATTTACATTGTTACCTTGAAGATATTTACAGGGAATGTTCATTTTCTTCCTGAGGTTTCTCTTTTCCCCTGTGTCGATCCTTTCAGTTCCTTTCTTTTTCCTTCTCTCTCCCTAATTTGTATGCTCTCCACCTCTTATTACCAGTACAGCTAACATTTCGACTAATTTTTCATGTGATTTTTTTCTCATGTAGTTAAGATTAATAGCTAAGTAGCAGAACTGACCTTAAAAATCTGTGAGGGACATTTCCATAAAAATACTGGATAGTATCTCTTTTTCACACTGCTTCGTGCTTTTAATGTCCATAAGCAGCAAGCTTGTGTTGCTAAGCCACAGTTACACACACACACACAAATAAATATCTTTAGCCTTCATTTTTTGTAAGTAGGACTTCATATTCCCATTTCTTTACTACCTCACTGGTGCATATCTTATATTCGAACTGCCCAGACCTGCACAGGTTCTGTATAACTCGTGTACATACGTGAGACTGGTGTGTGGATTTGAACAAGCAGAGTCTGTGCTCCACCAGGAAACACTGAAAGGCATTCAGTGGGCATGTCCTCCTCCTGTTTGGATGCCAGTCCAGGTTTACAGCTGCATACAAGTGTATTGACCTGCATGTAGACATCTAACAGGATTTTCAGAAGTGTCTAGGCAGGCTGAGCTCCTCATTTCCTGATTTTACTGGTTTACCCCTGAATTCCTTCAGATATTTGCTACCTATTCTGCGTAAGCTTGCCTGGGTGGGAACTCCCATTTTCTCCAGGCAGCACTGAAAACAGCAGAGCCCTGCTGTAACCAACCTGACAGTGCCTAACAGCAGCAAAACAAAACCAGGGCGGTGCCCAGGGTACGTGCAGTGGGAATTAGCATGAAGCAGAAGGAGTCAAGTAAAAACACACCATGGAACTGGTTCATCTGATGATGAGGGAGTGAAGAAATGAGGATCAGATTTATCTTAGCACTTCAAGATGAGGCACTGTCTTTCTGTTCTTTGCAAATAGATTGATTAAAAGTACCACAAATAAAGAAAGGTGTTGGATGTATAAAAAGTATGGATGTACATTTTCCTTGAAATCTCTGGCCTCACATTTGTGTATAAAAGTTATCCAATAGACGGAGAGATGCAACCTGAGAATGTGTCTGTGCAGGTAATATGGTGCCAAGGAATGGGAATCTCGAGTCTGTCAGAAAAAGAAATGTGTTTAACAAGCCACAAGCCCAAGAAGATACAGTTCCTTTGCCCTGAACCCCCTGCTGTCACTGGCTGCTGTCAACTGGAGGGTTTGATTTCAATGTTGTGAGAAACCTCAGGCAATCTCACACAGTGCAAGTGAGAAAATGACAGCCCTGTGATGATGCAGCCAGTTTTCCTGATCAGCGTGATTGTATGAGAGCGCTGTACTTAGTTATATTGATTTGTCTCTGAGAGCTCTTTCTGCCACATAAATCTCATTGAAAATCTTTAAAGATCTTGCCCCAGAAGGCCATTATGTTATTTTTCTCTGTAAAAAGAAGCAGAGCCAGGAATTCATTTCTCAAAGTTTCAACTAGAAGGCTCCATTTATGAGGAAGGTGTGAATTCATCTGTTTTACATTTTGAAACATCTAAAAACAGCACTGCACTTTATTATTAACCTTTACTGCTAAGCAGTACTACAAAGAGCTGTATTTATCTCCTCTCCCTTTCTTTCTTGGATAAAAAGGTTTGAATAAAGAAAATCACCTTTCTTTTAGATGGGGAATAGGAAGGAGCATTGTGCTTATTGTAGATCAAGCCTTAAGTACAATAGGCACCACATTATAAAGATACTATTTGTACCACTTCAGTTAAAAAGCCTGATAGTGCTTCCCTTATGGAAATTTTCTTTAGAGTCGCTAAAATTATTTTAAAAATAAAAAACCATTTTGAATTAAGAATCAAGTATTTCAACTCAGCCAGAGCTACGGAAGTTCAAAACACAAATTCACATTAAGTCTCCATAGAATTATCAACATGTCTGAGTCATAAAGTGTGTCTTTATGCCTGGCAGACTCATTTCTTCTAGCATATATAGAAGTAAACATGAGAAAACATAAGAAGTTTGACCTTTTTTAACTTGACAAAACCACTTTTTTAAAATAAGTGACTCTTGAGTTTGAATTATCTGTAACACAGAAAGAACCTAAACACCTACGTGTGTGAGTTTTAGGTTCAGTTTAGGTTTAGTTTAGGTTTTCTATTCTGTTCAGGTACAGAATAGATTGTATGACAGGACTATAAATGTTTCAGTAACACTAAATATTTGGTAACATCAAAATTTTTTCCTCTTTAATAGCATATTATATTATTCCTTGGCTTGCTCTGTTGCTCCGCACAGATAAAATGATCTGCGCACACACTGTAATAGGACTGAGGACTTAATTTCCGTCTCCTCTTTTCTTCTAAATAAACTAACTCCAAGACCTTTTACAGCCAGGATGTGCCCAAGTGTCATTTATTCATTTAAACTGTGCAGCCTAGTGCAACTTAAATATAATTACTGTACATCAGAACAAAGCTAATTTCATAAAGCCATGACATGGCAAGCAACATCTGATTAGACAAGCATCCTCCTACAGGTGCAGAACCATTGGCAGAAAAGGAGGGTGCTGCATTAATCCAGGACAATAATAGCAATTAATGCCATATTCACAAACTTGCTCCATTGGAGGGGACAGCTACAGTGCTCGTTTCTTTGAAATTGGCTTCATACGAAAGTACGGGTGTATCTCTGCAATAAATGACAAAATTATGTTCTGCTTAATTTCCTGTTATTTCCTAAAGTATATTCACATCTGTGAGTTCTCTCCAAACCTTCCTGCTCTAGGTATTCTTATTCTGACTTCATAGTAAATGACTTGAAGTTGCTACAGCAAACAGATGAGAAGTCTGATGCAGTAAAGCAGCAGGATTTCTGAGGGCTCGAACCAGCAGTGCCTAACAGTACATTTGTTACACGTATACATTTAGTCACAAGTACAACTCTCATACCTGAAGCATATCAGCATATCTTCACAAGTGTGGAAGTGTTTTTTAAAGTGACAGTTCAGACTGATTAGAGTTTGAATCCATGTCCCAGACTTGAAGAAAACAGGGCATGAATCTTGCCCAGACTGATGTACATTTCTCACTTTATGCACCAGGACTAGTGCCTTTAGTTTCCCTGAACTGACAGGCTGAATAATCATCATACACAAAGAAATTCAAAGTCAGTTTCTGAGCCTCTAGGCTATAGAAGCCAACACCATGTTCTTCGGAGCAGTCTTTAAATCTCTGAGCTCCTTTGATCCCCCTTTCCCCTGATACTAATGGTACAGGTTTATGGGAGAGATGTAAATATGGCCACTAACACTTTATGACAGTCTAAGTTATATTTCTGTTAAGAACAATGCTTCTCTAGCTGCCCCTCAACACTCCTTTACATTTCCTTCAGTGGCAACCCATTTTGTACTTAGGTGAGACAAACACAGACTCTTGTCTCCCTCTTCCATGGCTGATAATAAGGGGATGGAGAGGTAGGAAGAGAACACTAGCTGGCCACTGTGCTCATAGGAAAAAGGTTTTCCTAAAGCTACTTTTTGGGTCTTCCTTTCAGTATTGGAGGAATGATATTTGTGTCTCTTACCTAAACTCAACACCCCTTACACCAAACAAAAGTATGTGCCTTATTTGCCAAGGAGCCTAGAAAGTGTTCTTGTGGTCTGTGACTCACTGCTGTCCCAAAGAGATTGGGCAGTGGGAACTCAGTCTAATGGGGAAGTGTTTTCGCTTGAGTAATGAAAATACCGACTGGAGTCTGCATTTTCTGACATCATCACGACATTAGCTCCAGCAAAGACAGGAGTAACTCGTGCTGACAGTGCTGGACATATAGAAAAGGGCTTTTGGAGTTCACTAATTATTGAAAGGTACCTAGTGAGTGCCCAGAACTACCTGCAACAATGAAATGTGAATAGTCCATTCACACTTGCAGGGATAAATCAGAGCATGGGCAAAATACCTGTCAGGGTTTCAAAAGACAAGAGAAAGTAAGATGATAAGTCTGTGCAATCATTAGCATAACAGCTTTATATATATGTATATAAAAATAGTTAATATATGGTGTAAATGTTTATGAAAGTATGTAGGTTACCCAGAGGATAAAAGAAAGGAGATGCTAGAACAAGAGCTCAGTGAAGTAAAAGTGTGCAGTTCAGCTTTGGTCCAGTTGGTCTGGAGGCTGGGGATGCAGGAGGGGTAACCAGAGCTGGCACAAAGCAAGCACTGCCTGCAGGAAAGACATGACCTTCCAGTGGAGAGGAATTGAGAGAGAGAAAGCAGACAGCTGACGGTTTTGATGCTGTCTCAGCTGACATAAAATGAGAGTTTGGTTTTGGTTTTGCAAGGTAATGGTTAATGGACAATAACATGGAATGCTGAATGTGTGGCACAATGTTTCATATGTCGTGACCTTCCTGCCAGAGATCTTTGTTCACATGTGTTTCTTTTATTTCATGATCCTCGGGAGCAATATCTATAATCTGAGTCCCTTTTTGTCCTCTGCTGCACTTTATGCTTATCATTAAATAGTTAACCTGCATTGCTTTTCAGGAGTCCCATCTCCCTTCTGCCAGGATCAATGATAAAATTCTGACTGTGAAAGTGAGAGAGCCCGTGGGCCAGATGGATATTTGGTAGCAAAACATTTGAAAGGCTCTTTCTGCAATAAAGAGCTACATGAAGTACTTGCTCTAAAGACAAGCACCAATCTCATCTCCACGGTATTTGTAATCAATATTATATTACAGGTTGATTAAATACCAAGATATTAGAGCAGTGAATCTCAAAGTGCATTTTTGACTTTTGTTTCTCAAAAACAGCTGTAGAAATTGTTTAGAGAAATGTTGACAATACCAGAAAACAACAAAATTAAAATAGCATCATAATATCTCTGAACATGCAATCTTGGCAAGGGGGAAACACTCATCATTGGATCAGTACCTGGCAGATGTTGCAGGTGGGCAAGAATATTACAACTTCGTGACCTAAATGTCTGGCCCATTTACCCTGTGCAAGTAGATAGTATAACATGTGGAATAGTTTCTACACATAGCTTTTTAGACTAGTATCCAGTGTGTGCATAAAAGGTGGATGCCACTCAGAAAGGTGATGACATCCCTGGGAAGCCAAACAGAATGGTTTAAATCTGTTGTCTTCACAGCTGCATAATAAAGGATATGTCTGGTGTGCATTTGACACTGGAACACAAAAATGGGTGAGCGAGAGAATGAAGGCCATGTGAAGAGCCATGGCTAACTGAGCCATAACTCATAGCAGAGCAGCTGGCTTGGCCCTCTTGTCTCTGGATTACTTTTTTCTCTTTAGGCTTTTGTCTTTGGCAGTAGACATTAGGCTGGTGTCTGAACTCAAGTGATAAATTCTGGGAGCCATGTGAGAAGGAGGAGGCAGAGAGAACCTGGCTCTGTACTCTTAACAGTTAAAAAAAGCTGGGCCATCAAAATGCCCAGCAGTGGCAAAAGAAAATGTACATCTGCCTCTATTTTTCATTCTGACAGGTACACCTTGGTATGTGGGGGATAAAAGTACATGAAGCAGCAACAGGCTGACGAGTGCTCCTTCTGTGAGTGCCCAGAAAACAAACTTAAGGGAATGCTGTGTCAGAGACCAAGCCAGTCAGACCCACACCATCTCCTTACGTTCCTACAGCAGCTTACTCACTTTTACTCATTTACCAGAGCTCTTTTATTCAGTCCTCTTTTCAGTGTCTTGTTACCAAAGTTTAGGTTTGTTCTTTGGGGGCGTTTTTGGGTTTATTTTATTAGATGAGGTTTGAGAGTATGTTTGTTCTAATAAGCTGGAGCTGTAATTGGGAAATGGGTTAAGCTTGCTTCCAATTATGATAATTGACATGAAATACCCAATTGCACTCTGAGAGAGAGAGAAATAAGTTCCCCAGCTGAGCTGTAGAAGAGAGCGGCTTTGTCTAACAAAGAAGGTAGAAGCAGATGTTTAGAAAAACATGTAAAAGCAATCAGGAGGGGATTTATACATTTGGTTATTAATTAAGATGCATGCATGAGCAGCCAGCCAGCCCAAGTTCTGAGTTAAGAAAGGCAAAATTCCAACAAGGGGTACAAGGAGAGCTGTATTTGTGAGGTTCCTGGGGTTTTAAGTTTTTTGTTTGATTGGGGGGGAGGAGGGGGGTGTTGGCTTGGGGTTTTTTTTTGGTTTTTTTGGGTCTTTGTTTGTTTGTTTTTCCTTCTGTAAACGAGAAATCGCCCCAAAGGTTTTTGGAAGTTTCAGATTAGCACATCCCCTTGCATACAGTCCTCTTGACTCTGCTCTCTTGATCATGGTAAGTTTGTTTCTCTTTTGCTTAAATAAAGTAGGATATGATGATATGGTCCTATCAGGCCATGATTGTCTCCACAGCTAGTAAAAATACAAATGGTTTTGTGTGCTCTGTGGTTTGCCAAGGTTAAAAAATGTGTAATGAGTATTAGAGCAATTAGAAATAGTGAGTGACTGAGGACTTCTGACGATGCTCATGTTTGCTTCTGTGTGGGGAATAAAGGAAGTGGAATCAGCCTTTCTGATTAGAGGGACAGAGGTGCTTGAGGATCTGATGTGGAGATAGACAGATACTGAAAAATTTAGTTGTAGCAGTCAGTTTGGAGAAAAAACGCAGAGAGTGGGTATTTGCTAGTAACTGTCTGTACTATAATCAGGGAAGGATGTACTAGTGTTGGCAAGAAAGAGGAAGAGCTTCAAAGATTTTGGGTAAGAATACGTTTGTATTTTTTTTTAAATTTATGCCTTATCCAACAAACTCAAATTTCATTTACAGCATCAAAAGGAATGTTATCTGAGAGTAAGATTGGAAGAACCAACACTGAATTCACTTGGCTGCTCATTTAAGTGATCATTCCTGCAATTTTTATGCAAGCCTTACAGCATCTTAAATGTTTGCTCTTTTCTTTGGTTCTCTTATTTGAGCTGTCCTGGAAATTCATAGAAACACAGAATAGCTTGGGTTGGAAGGGCCCTTAAAGATCATCTAGTTCCAGCTCCCCTTGCCATGGGCAGGGGGGACACATTTCACTAGACCGGGTTGCTCAGAGCCCCATCCAACCTGGTCTGGAACACTTCCAGAGATGGGGCATCACAATGTCTCTGGGCAACCTGTGCCAGTGCCTCACTACCCTCACAGTAAAGGATTTCTTCCTAATACCTAATCTAAACCTACTTTCTTTCGGTTTGAAACCATTCCTCCTTGTCCTACCTGCTCTTGTAAAAAATCCTTTTCCATCTTTCTTGTCAGCTCTCTTCAAGTACTGGAAGGCAGCAATTAGGTCATGTCTTCTCTGCTCCAGGCTGAACAATCCCAGTTCTCTCAGCCTTTCCTCCCAGGAGAGGAAGTCCAGCCCTCTGGTCATCTTGGTATCCCCTCTCTGAACTCACTCCAACAGCTCCATGTCCTTCCTGTGCTGAGATGCAGCACTGCAGGCGAGGTCTCACAAGACTGGAGACGATGGGCAGAGGAGGGGGAGACAAATTCAACAAGAACTTAAAAAAAAAAGGCGTTTGGCTTTAATGGCTTGTCTAGCTGATTTATCTCTGTGGTGACTTTGGTAGTATTAATGAAAGATGGTTATTTGCAGGTGTTGCTTTTTGTGGGGGGGAGTAATTTTGCATAGATAAACCTGGTAAATTAATGTTGGAAAAGCAAATACATTTTCTGGCTGAAATGCTACCCTTTAGCTGGCTTTTCTCTATGATTGAAGTGCTCTTTGATATAGTAAATCAACTAAGAAGACAAGAAATATGACAGATTCCTCTGTCACATAAATAAAAGTGGTTCTGTTCTCAGAGCCTCAGCACATGTGGAGGGTTGCAGAGTCTGGACCACCTTTCAGCAGGTGGACAACCAGGATTTCTTCTGCTGCTACTGCCATTGTTTAGAAGATGAAAAGCTCAACCTGATGTTTTGTGAAATCCTGTAGGGCTGCTCTGATGCACGAAGTAACAGAGCCGAGAGATGGGGTCACTGCAGCCTGTCTGTGCTTGCACCTGCAGGTATGTGTGTGCGCCCCTGGGGAAGGGTGTGGGGGGCAGTAGATACATCCCCCATGTACAGGGCAGTGCTCAGTTTCCCTGACCTGGGGTTCAGATGATGAGGTAAATAAAAACAGTGTGGACTTGTGTATTTATAGCATTGTGATCTCCTACTGTTTTTAAAAGCTGGGGTTTTTTTGGCTATTCATACAGAGGTTTTCTTCTGGAGCTCCACCAAAGACTGCAGGTGGATATTTGGGCTAATTTCTCATCAGTTACAGAACTTCCTCACTCCTTTCATAAACCCCATATGGGTTTCAGTGTTAAACTGTTTGATTTTCTGGTTCATTCTAATGCTCTGAATGAAGTACTGCTTTGCTGTGACCTTTCCCACTCTTTTCTTTGTCCTTGTGCTTTAAATATGATGGAATTTCTGGAGATATAGACAGCTCTTTTATTAAGGAAGTATTAAAATGAAGAATTTTCCCTGGAGGTTGTTCTCCTTATGTAAAAAGATACTGCAAATGACATTTGGATTCTCCATAAGTGCAATGAGACTAAATTTTTTTTTGAATCTCATATGATGAAAGACAAATAACTGAACAGTGCTATTATAAATTATGTGATCATTGTATGCTTTAAGAAAGGCATTCTGCATGCTTTACCTTGACAAAGCTTCTGCTGCCTTCCTGGGAAACCTTGGCTAGTCAAAATTTGGCTTGTGATCATAGACTAAAATCCTCCTCATAGTAAGCATCACTAAATGGTGCCTTCTGGAATTACACCAGTCTTGGGAGGCCTCAATGATCACAGAACAGTGATCCTACTGCCTTTACAGCATGGTGCAAGCCAGACATTTCAGAATGGAATTTCAAAGACTGAGTCAATTTAGCCCTTTGTCTCAAAGGGACTGGAGAATCTTTTCAAAGGTTCATCTTTATGATAGTGTTGTAAATACATAACATAGATTGAGAGAATTAGAAAAAAAAAAAACAAGTTAGAAAAAACAATTTATTAAGTAATATCATATAAATAACTTGTTACAAAAATCAATTTGCAAAAAGGCAAATTCACTCTGTCTGTGAGAAATTGTTGTTCAAATCGGTTTCTCATCAAATCCTTAAATTTTATTTCCCCCTGCCCCCCAACCCCCTCCAAAAGAGGCCAGTACAGTGAACAGGAAATATAAGGGAGAGAGTGCACACTTTCCATCTGACAAAAACAAATTGCCCATCCACGCTGCTGAAGAGATAATCATTCCAGCATGGGTCCCTTTGCAACACAGGGAAGTTCTAGGTGTAAACCTCTTGGGTGACAAAATTGTCACCCACAAATGTCCCTCTCTGCTGAGCAATGACCAGATCCATCCAATGCTGAGGCTCCCTTGGCACAACCAGGGGATGACATCACGAGAGACTGTGTGGCTGGAGCATGCCAGCAAGTAAATCTTCCCAGGTGGAGGCATCATTTTCAATTTATGCTTGGGAGTATTTTTAATTAAAAAAAAATCAATACCAAAAAGCATTTATTTTAAAGGGTTTAAAAAATCACAAATCACAATAGGAGTTTGTCAGATTGATTTCGCTCAGTAACACAGTTAAGATGCACATAGCATTTATTATAAGGCCTTTCTTTTAATTTTTCAGAGCAATGAAAGTAATCACAAAATTAAAACAGTACAGTGATTCTGAAGTTTTTTATGTGTCAAAATCCAGAACAATTTTGTGTTTGCAGTGTTCTTTCTTTGTTGTGTTCACCTGAATGCTTAATAATTCTATAAGTTTGTATCTTTAATAAACACTAAAGTAATAGATCATAGAAAACTAAAAGCTTATAGAAAGTGTCTCCAAGTATATTTACATAAATAGTGCAGTCTCATAGGAAAGGTCAAAAGCCCATGGGAATGGAAAGGATTTCTCTATATGCTGGACTTACGCCTTATTTGTCAAATCGACTTTGGGGTAGGAGAAATTTAAACATAGCAGCTCCTTTTTTATTTTTTCTTTCTTTTTTTTCTTTTTTTTTCAAATTTATTTTTAAAGAAAGCAAAAGATACATGAAGAAGAAAAAGATAAGGGCAGGTTCTGTAAAAACTCCTTTGAAATCCTGTAACTCTACACACAAGATGATAGCTTAGTGGCTTTTAAGTGCCACGGGCCTGCCTTGCCTGTCAGTGATTACCTCCCCTCACCCCCCATGCAATTCACTTCCTCTTCTTCTTCCTGAAATGCTCAGCTCTCAGACACTTGTACTTCCTGTAACCCCAGCCATGGCTTTTGGATACCTACCACGGAATTTTATGAACTGTTCAGGAAACTGTTTAGCGTATGACAAACACAGGGCTGGGCTCAACAGTCTAATATTGCAAAATGATGGGCAGCATCGAGATTGTTTCAGCTGGCTTAAACAAAACTGCTGAGGGCAGAGACTGGTATTAAAGCATTGTGTTGGGTGTTCTGTGTTTTTCTCTCTTCCTGGAGCAACGCATGAGTTTGTAGACACTAAACATGCTTTTGTTTCTCTTTAAGCACAGAAACAATCTCTGAGAAAAGAACTCTTTCTAAAGACTGAACTGAAAGCAAAAAATATTGTGGCTTTGATGTTTATTGGATGAGGCTGCTGTTTCACAGGTGTAGATGGGTTGGAAAAATCCTGCCTTTCACAGCTCATGACATAGTTCATACTCACTGGAAGTAGCATGACTGTTACTTTGTCAGCTCTCATTTGATGAGGAAGATCAGACTGCAGAGTTAATTAAAATCAGATAGGCAGGGGATGGCGGCATCCATTGGGGACAGTGGTCTTCCGAACCACTTCAATACTACTCATAGCCAAAGGAAACATGGAGAGACCTTTCTAACAGATGGCGGCAGGTAGAGCTAACACAGTGGTGCTTGCAGAGAGCTCCCTGCTCAGAACCACTGCCAGGAATTCTCTCTGCAGAAAGCCACCAAGACACTTATGCTGCAGCAATCTACTTGACTTTCCTTCTGAGAGATCTATGTGGAAATGGCCGGGATTTAAGCTGCTTGGTCTAAAAAAGATGTCTTTCTCCCTATCCATGCAGATCTCCCTCTGGTGTGCCAGAAAATGTGAAAGTGTTAGAAGTCCACTGTTGGTTCTGCTCAACTAGATAATTTTGGTTTTGAAACATGGCCAACTTCCAATGTTCATTATTTCCTGTCCTTTTAGTCATACTGTACACGTGTGGACACACATTTCTAGAGCCATTTCTCTCTGCTATACTTTTCCATGACTGTTCTGGTTTTTATGGTACTGCAGATGTTCAGTTTCTTGGTTTTGTGGGATTTTTTTTTTGTTTTGTTTTCGTAACAGGGAAATGGAGTTGTAACCTGTAATGTAGACTGCTACTTCCTAAAGTGGATTATTTGAAGGTTGCTTCTTCCATTCACATTGAACAGTGACAAAACAGCTGTCCATGGAATGAAGTAAGACCAGAAAAATATATCTGTTTCTTAGGAAAAATTTAGAAAATATTTCTGTTGGTACAGGTGGCATGTTCTTCTACTATGCATCTTTTCCAGCCCTTTTTTAACAGAAATAACTGCAAAATACAGACAGTTTGTTTTTCTCATGGTTAGACACAACTCCATCTATGTCAGGTTTGGGAACACATCTCAGTCCTGTGATACTGCTGGTAGAGCCTTGTGCAGAGTTCTCTGCAAGACTTTGCCTCAGCTCTCTTCCAAGCACCTGTCTACACAGAGATGTCCTGGCACAGCTGCACTGGAGGCACGGGTTGCCGTGTCTCCCCATACTGGTGCTGCTGTGGGATGGAATTGGGTTTAACCTGAAGTAGTTCTGCTGGGGTAAAAAACCCCCAGCAAACACACAACAAAAACAATTCCCCACCAGTTTTCTGGGGTAAAGTGACTTCTGTTGGGAGTTGAGATGAAATAGTTACTGTAGAAACCTCACTCCATTTCAAGTGTAGAGATGTTACTGTTCTGCAGCAGCACGGCTGGCATAGACTCCCAGGTCCCTGTTTCATGTTGGCTCCACAGAATTCCTTGGCATCTTCTAATACGTTTCCTGTTGTTAGGTCAGATGCTTTCCCAAATTAAAAGCCAACTGCATTTTTATCTCTCTACCTGGCTTATCTAAATGGCCTAATAATATTTCTTCTGAAAAAGGTGTGGTCGTAAGAAGAGTAGGCTTAAAACAGCCTTGAAAGCCACTTCATAGCCCGTAGTCCAACACTTATCTACAAATGACAATTGTAGCACTGTGTGAAAGCATTGTTAAATACTCATTTCTATCATCTAGCGCACCACCATGCAACAAAGTGCAAAGAAATACTACTGCAAAGGTTTATGTTCACTGCAATATGGCACTTTCAATATTTAATATGCAGTAATGATTTTATAAATTGCACTTTGTGGTACTGCCAAGCAAGAAGAACAGAAAGAATTGAACTTTCCTTGCTGTGTGAGAGATGCTAAATCTGTTTAATTTGCAGGAAAAAAACAGACCTTAAAACCTAGATGCATAAATGATAATTTGGATGCAAGTTTGCCTCAAATTTTCGTAGAAGAATGCATTTGCTATTCAGGCACCATATTTGTGGTGACATAACATAATTTTATATATATAATATATTTACATAACAGGCACGAGTAGCCACTCTCTATTATTTACTGTGTCACTCAATGGACAAGAGAAAACCATCTTTGAATTAAAAAGAAAAAACCCAAACCAACCCAAAACTTGTGTTTGGACTGCTACTAACAATCACTAAATCAGACAAAATCACTGTACAAACATAGGAAAATAGTTACAAGGAGTTCAGTGATCCTCCTGTCTCATTATCCCACCCCAAGAAGTGACTAATGCAGTGTGACTTGCAGGGTGGCCCAGCCCCTTTAGGGCACCAGGGCTGTCTTCAGCCATATGCCACTGATTCCCTCTTCCCAGTGAGCTGGGGCTGGCTTGAAGGGCTGAATACCCGTGTGACTTCACAGCCACCTCCGTTTCCTAGGGGCTTAAGGAGGGGAAGGGACAGTTCACTGGCTCACTTCGGGCATCCAGCTGGATTTTGAGCTTGAAGCTATTTGCTGGAGGCAACCCCAGAGTGCAGGGTGAGAGATGCCTGTGTGAGGAAGCCACTGGGAGAGCCCCTGGAGGGATATGCTGGCCCCACTGACTGTGTGAGGGGAGCAGCCCGAAGTGAGGGACCTGTGGCAGGTGGTGCTGCTCCTCCACATATCTGAAATCCAGATGGTCTCTCCTGTCTGCCAGAGCCAGCTTTGGACAGACTGCTTCCTAGAAGTTCTGATTTCAAGGAAGCCATGGAGAGCTGGGCTTTTACCATCTTAAATTACTTAGGGGCCCTAATAAGGACATAATAAAGCTCCAGCCATGCCATTGCCATTATGATGGGTGCAACAGCTCAGCCCCTCACTAAATGATGGAGTTGGGAACCACACTCTGTTCGACTTAAACACTCTGAGAGGCCTCCACCAGGGAGGCCGAGGGCTCTGGACCCTTGGAAACCCTGGGCTCCTCTGCTCTGGAAGCATCCAATCTATAATGCTGGGCATCTGCAAGCCATTAGCTTCTGTGCCCTACGCCTACAGGTGTGCAGTGCTCCTCCCTGAGAATGAGTCCTTTCCTGCCCCGCCAGGGCCACAGCATGGCTGGCTCATCCTCTTCCCTCTGAGCTGGTCCACAAAACCTCAAATTCTGTCATTGTGGTTGTAAAAGTCTAACACCTGGGACTCTTACAGCTCTCTTTAACTCACTAGGAGTAATGAATTCCAGGGACTAATTTTTAATTCCTCTAAGTCTTCTGTTCATTAACTTTTTTCTCATCTCTCTTTATTTCTGGAGTAAATTGGAACTGTTTAATTTTCAAAATGATTAACTTAAAATTTGGGGGAGGAGGAAAATAGATCCATTCCTGTAATTCTGCTATTAAATACTGTTTCATTAAATAAATGAGAATAGTTACATATGAGGTATTTAAAAAAAAAAAATAAAATCCTTCTTTCCTTGGCACAGTGCCATGGGCTGGTTCCCTACTTTGGGACACAGGGTGGCATTTAACTCCTGGAATTGGATATGCCCCATGGCAGCCCCTTAGGGTTTTCTGCAGATAGCCTCTCCTAGATGGCTGGATATGAAGAGCAGCCAGTACCTGTTTGACAAACCAACTGAAATACTGAGTGGTGTGCAAGCTATAAAGAAAACTGTTTTGGCCCAAGATTATGGCATTTTCCCCCACTCCATGCCTGGACAAAAATTACTTAGCTTGGCAAAGCAGATAAACACACACAGAGAAACTTGTGGTTAAAATTTTACCATTTGGTGAAGTCTTTCTTTAACAACCCTGGCTGAGTAGTTTTTTTAAAAAATGAGTTATAATTATAAACCCTACTTTTCAGGCCGCTGGAATGACCATTAATTCTCACTTATTTGTTCATTTAGGGCTTGAGCTTGGAAGAAAAAAAAAGGAAACAACTACCCAAAAGTATGAAAAGTTACTTCCTCTGGCAGACTGCCAGCATTTTCCATTTCTAAAGCATTTTCCAAATGACTGATCGAGCTCTTGCAACATCCTGATGAGGTAGGCATTATTTCCCCATTTTATAGATAGCAAAACTGGGCAGAGAGTCAGTTAGGAATCCACCCTGGACATCCAGGCAGGGAAGGTCAGGACAAAAAAAGCACTTTCCTCCTCAGCAGTTGCTCCTTTTGCCCCAGAGGGTGGCAGTCACCTTGAGGCCACTCCTCCCCATCTGCACATGAGAACAGGCAGGAGTAGCTGGATACGAACACTCTGACTCCAAGCTCCCCAGGACAGAGGCCATCACTGATGTGCAGGTGGGGGCCGACTGAGGAAGTGCAAACAAAAGCACAGTTATGATCTATTCCTTCCTCCAAGTCATGACCTAATCTGGAGCTGGATTTGATGACTTTCCCTGTATCGCAAAGCAAGCCTGGGTTAGAACTGGGAAACCATCTAAGAATTAGATATTGGGGCTACTGACCACACACACGTGCACACACACACATCTCTCCAGCAATGCTAGGTCCAAAGAATATATACAGAGCAGTCAATGAACTATATATATGTGTGTGTTAGTATGATTCAGTGCAATGGGGCAATGGTGAGTTCTAGAGAAACACTCAGGTTTAAATGACCATTAGGCCTCTCTACCCTTCTCATGAGTAAAATGCATGTTTGATGTTCTTTTCTCAGCTTACTCTACTTGTATAATAAACCTTCATTCCATCACCACTACTTTTGACTATAATACATAGGGTAAACTAGGGTACCTCATTACATTGGGATGTGCAATACACAGTCGACAGAGCAGTCGTCTGAGCTGAATAGTCTGAATACAAGTAAAAAGCAAGTGAGCTTAAACAGTAATATACTCCAATTTACAACATAAGCAGAACAAGTAAAAATATTGCTCCCCATCTGATCCTTTTTTTTTCCCTCCACTACTGCTGTGCCTGTAAGATTGGCTTGGTAGACTGGATGCACTCAAAAAATAAGGATTTTGCCTCTTGGAAGCTCATAAAATGATACTAGAAAAAGTTTTCTGATGGCTAACCCACACAGACTGCAGTCATTAGACAATTCAAATGGGTAGAATAGAGAACCCTTTCACACAGCGGTGGAGAAACAGAAAGAAATAGCCACTTCACATATCCCAATGCTGTTTCTGGGAATAAGGAAGAGAAAAACAAAAGAGAAAGAAAAAAAAAAGACAACATATTAAGAGTCTTTGTCACTGTCCATCGAGCCATACATATCTGCCAGCTTTTTAAACCGAGGTCCCCAGTCACTGAGGTAATCGTAGTCCTGATCTCCGTCCGTAGTCACTGACTCCAAGGAGCTGAGGGACTCGGCCACAGAACCATTACCTTCGTACGCGTAGGTTGCTAACGAGTCATACGGGGGTGCTGTTGGATCTGTATCATTTTCCTTTAACCGCTGGTTAATGAAATCTCTGACATCCGTGTTATCTCGCGCCGTTGCAGTCCGCCGTGGCATAAAAAGTGTTTCCGGCACAATGTCTCTGCGTAATTTATTATCATCTATGGCTTCGGGATTCCTCAGCGTGCCAATATCAAACGCCTGCGTGTCTTCCTCTCCACCACCTTCATCGTTGTAACTGACAATGTTGTCTCTGATGTCTTCTTTCGAAATTATCAAAGGCTCTTTTTTCCGCTGCCGTCTCAGTGCGGCAAACAGCACCACGGTAACTGCAAACAAAAACAACAGCGAAAGAGAAAGGGAAAGAAGGTTAATCCCCAGCTCCACTAAAGCCCAGAAGAAATGCTGTGCCTCTGCTTGAATTTGACGTTTCAGAGGATGTTTTGCAAAACTGAAAATGTGCACATCAGATTTTCAGGCTGTGCTTGCTGTGCCTGTGAGTTCCTTGGGAGATGAAATGGCATGGATGCACAGAAGAAAGGGGATGTCAAGCTTGTAGGAAGCCAAGCGGAATGTCTTTTTGCCAGCAGGCACTTTGTTACCCAGAGCCATATACCAGTTTTGTCACCTTGAGAACAGAACTAGTTTAATGAGAGTTAGGAAGGAAGAACCACCTTCTCAACAATGAGTAACATCAGATGATATTTAGGTTGAACCCCTTGGACAATATGCAACTTCTGCCATGGACAAGGTTGGTATCTACTGAGCTTAGCAAAGCTGAATTTCAAGATAAGTAAATCTATCCTCCTCTGGAAAAAAAGCTTGGAATATGGAGTGGATTTTTAGCTAGCACAAAGTCTGAATTTTATTAACTTCCCTGGAATGTTTTTACAATGCACATCACCTTAAAAAGTACACAAATTAAATCATGGACTGATGAGATATGACAAAGTTTTTTTTTATTCTGACAAAGGCAGATTTCTGAAACATATTTTATGTCCTTCGTTTTAAAGTGTGTGCATTCATACACGTATTTTTCATTTATTTGGAGGGAAGGAACCCTTTCCATGACCCCAATCCAAATTTTAATATTTTTACTCAATAATGATTCTCAGTACTGATGGAGAAGTGGACACAGAGGGTGGAAAAGGATATGGACAACACTTTCCTACAGAAGCTAATTTCAGATTTCTTAGCTGAATTCTACATTGAGATGTAAATGGCTGAATATTGACAAATGAACAGCAACAAGGAGCTGTCATGTATTTCTGCTGTCATCATTGCTTTCATAGTCTGAGGTCTGCAGTGCCCAGCATTTCAGCTCCGCTGTGCAAACTCCAAGAAAAGACTCATCTTGCTGTCTTTACAGTTTTTTCATAGCAAAGCAAAGCAGAAATGCCTAAACTCATTGATGTGAGATGATAAGGTGGATCAAAATGATCTTTCATGTCAGCTTTGTTTCTAAAATGGCGTGTGAGTGAAAGCACAGTAACTGTTAAAGAATTTTTTTTCAGTCCCTTCCTCTGTTGTAACCTTTCAAGGTCAATGGCAAGGACTAAGGGTGTCCCCAACACAAAACTTTATTCTATTGAACCTGATCATTCTTAGCTTCCTTTGACAGACAAATTCTGGTGGGTTTTTTTCTTTTGGTCAGGTGTGTGGTTGGTTTTTTTTTGTTTGTTTGTTTCAGTTCGGTTTTTTTGGGGTTTTTTGTTTGATTTGGTTGGTTGGATTTTTTAATAATGAGTTCCCCTGCAAGATTGCTTAGAGCAAAGTACTGTCTGTAGCTGTGCCCAAGCACCTTGTAGATTGACTATGGAAAGTCACCAAGAAGACAGGATAAAGTAGGAAAATGCTGTGTCTTACCACAGGAACACTGCGAATAAGGAGGAACATCTGTCAATATGAGCTGAAAGGAAATAGATGGTGAAGCTGAAGGATTAGGAGAGGTGGTTCAGATGGCATTAGGATCTCAGCCTAACGATGAGGATTTACTTATGGTGTCACAGAAGGGTCCTAATCTGAGCGATGCTTCTTCGTGCTGCTGTGCAAAAATGCAGTAAGAGACAATTGTCTTCCTCAAGAGCAAAAAGCTGTGGCGCTGTGTGGAAGGACTGGTGAAAGGTGAGCATGAAAGAAGAGAGATAGCTGGAGAATATTTTGGAGAACTTGAAAAACACAGTGTCAGTTTGGAATGGGCTTCTGGAACAGTGACTGGTAGAATGGTCTGATAAAGCATAGGAATGACAGATTTTACATCAAAGAGTTGCTGAAGTATCTCATTCCAGAAACAATGTTACACAGAACATGCAAGGATGAGACTTTGATAATTACATCACGTCTGATACATGGATTTTACTGTTTTGTGCTGAACTTGCAGGGAAAAGACCCCATCATAAGCTACATGTTGAAATTCATCACCTTTATTTGCATGATTGTGTTCAGCGTATCTGAAGCCTCCTGATAAGATGCTAAACTTCCTCAAACTGCATATAAACCTAGCAATTTACAGGCAATTTTTGTTGCTGCTAAACTTTGAGTTGTGGTTCAGGTCTGCCCAGAGTATTGTTTTTCAGTCAGTAGTGGTTGCACATTCAAACCCTGCAACCAACCCGAAAATAGAAAATTATATAGTTGAGTTAATTGAAAATCTGCTTATGGTGCATGGTGGCATGAGCAGTAATTGACACAAAGTGCTGCTTAGCACACAGAATCAATTATTTTCAATTGACATAAAACAGGAAATCATTTAATGTCAGATTGGTATTAATGAGCACAGTTGTACTAACGAGTGCAAGACTACCTGCAGCATTACATTACTTTTTCTGGTAAGGAACTTAATACAAAGTGAGCTCAGCCCTTAGGGGCAATGATACCATGTTTTGAAAAATGAATTTAATGGTGAATTAAAGATCAGATCGTTATTGTGGGAATCTTTTCTGAAAATGGGATAGAGCTTATTTGAGCAAGCCATGGCTATACTGTTAAAAGTCTGAGAACCACAACATCGTCTTCGACTCATTACTGGAGAGGGAAATTTTGTTAAAAGTAAAGATCAGGATGACTCTGCAGTGGTGATAAGCATGTCCAAGAAAGATAGGAGTGTGGTAAAAAGAAGCAGAATCATGAAGGAGACGTTTCCCTCCCTGCCTCACCCTACTGCTGTAAAATTGGTCGGACTCCCTTCTTTCCTCCTAGCATCCTAATAACAACTCCCAGAGAACAGGCTACGTTGTATTGTACAGTTGTCCCCAGGTGAACAGGTACAGCTCATGGCCGAGTGACCAACTATCTCTGCTTGCAGTACAGGAGGGGTGGAACTTGAGAGGAATGTGAGAGATGTTGCAGAGTGTCCTTATTTTTATATATATTAAAAAAAAAGTTGACCACCTGTAAGTGCTGTAGCCAGAGCTCTGCACATCCTCCACACTCAGGATCCAACCTCTTTGTAATCACAGGTGGGTGAAATGGAGGATCCTGCAGCCTTTGAGAGAGTCCTTCAGTATCATTCAGCATCCTTTTCCAACAGAACAGAAGCACTGAGACTTGTTTCTCCTCATTTTAGAAATGGGAAGTTAATTCTTCAAAACGAAGTTATCTGCCCTCCTTCTATGATCAACAGAAAGGGATGGACACATGCAGAGGGTTATGAGTCATGTGTCTGGTCCTCCTTAGATACCAATAAGGGATGGGATGAATGTCTCTCTACAGGTGTTTCTTTCCATTGACCAGAGGGTGGAGCCCAGCTGTCTCCTCTTCCTCATGTATTGCTAACTTTTAGATAACTAAGGTTAGATAGGTTGTGCCCTACACACCCCATCTGTAGCAGCCCTCAGAGGAAATACAATAATACATGTACAGGATAAAACAGCGATTTCTTTACTTTGCCTTTGTCCTCGTCCTGGAATAATCGTTATAGCAATTCAAAATAACCACAAAAAGAACAACAGGTCCCTGAGCTACTTACCAAGTAATATAATGATGCAGAGAAGAATGGCAATAAGAGCCCCAGTGCTAAGACCAGTAGGATGAATCAAGGCTTCTGCATTACAGGACAGCATCTTCCCTCGATGGTCACAAGCACACACTCGAATAGTCACCGTTTCAGTGCTGCTCTGGATGGGGTAATCATTGTCTGAAATTACCACTGGCAAGAAGTAGGTACTTGTTTCATGCCGGTTATATCTGGTTTTTCGGGTGAAAATCCCTGCTGTGTTGTCTGGAAACATAAAGCATGCATTAAGACTTCACCTAAAGACTGAAAACAAGGATAAGATAATAAAAAAAGTCTTCCTAGAAATTCACCTCTGTTGTCCTGTAGTGTAAAGTTTGAGCTGCTGGCTGCCTCGGGAGCTAAGGAGAATGAAAACTGATGTCCATTGTAAGAGTCATCTTTATCAACAGCACTTAATGTTTGTATCAGCTGAAACAATAAGAACAAAATTATCTCCTAAGACAGTGAATTTTATGTTTGTTTATGTACTCTAAAAAAAATCCTGTAAAAGCAATCTTTTGTATTATTTTTTTTTCTTCTGCTTCCAGGCAGATGATGTTGTTATGATGAGCTTAAGAAAGTGATCCACATGCTGCTGATGCTGTTTAGGATCACCATACTATCACCATCCGATACCATCAGTGAGTAACATAATGACTTTGAAAGCTGGCAGGAAAATCGTGTTGATTTCAAAAGAAGGCTTGTGCTAATGCCACTCCAGATGGGCAGGAAACCTTTGCATGTGACAAGCAATAGAGATGAAAGGTGAGACAGTCCAGGATGATTTTATATTTGTCTACCCAAATCTCACGTCACAGAAATTGTTTGGTTGAATCTTCCAAATCATCTGCTGCTTTGAACTACTTCACAATAGGAGTGGTAGACTGAGAGTTACCTAGCAGGAAATAGTTGTATCACAGACAGGACCTGTAACACTTACAGACCTGAAATTGTTTCTGAAGGAGACAGTGGAGGTGCCTAAATAAAACAGAGGACGAAATAATGAAAATGAATCAGGGGTAACAAGGTGCAGTACAGAAAATAACATTCAAAAACATACCGTCATGTTAGCTGGAAGAATACTAAGTGAAATCAGATACAGTGCAGCCACTGTTTAATTTTGCAATTAAGTTTGATGCAATGCAAAGTGCACCTCTTGATGAGATAATGCAAGAGTAGTAGCAAAGCTCATTTAATTTGGAATATTTTCTTAGTACAAGCAGAGAACACACCTGTTCTGCCTTTGCGTTTTCACAGACGAAGGTTTCATAAAACATGGCAAACTCTGGAGCGTTGTCATTTACATCCAAAACCTTAATGAACACTGGGACACGGCTGCTTTGTTTTGGGTTGTCTGAAATGACAAAACCAGAATGGAGATTTTATTTAGCCCAGTTACCAACTCAGTGCAATGGAAGAAAAGGACAGACTTGGAGGCTCATTGTCTTAATTCTTCTCCCTCAGAGCACTTCACATACATTCTGTTGATTCCTGGTGAATGTGTTATGGGATGAATATGGTATCATTACTCTAACTCTGCATAAACTATAGAGTTAAGATAGTTTAGGAGTCCAGGATTTACAAATTCCTTTGACCATTCCAAGTGTGATTATGAATGTATGTGTGATATATGTAAATATAATACTGAAACTAGATCTATTTATTAGCCTGACTGATACTGTTTGGTGGCAGTGAAGCATCTAGATCATATTCCCTTCCTTAGCTGTCCAACAGGAAGACTGAAGAGTCATGACAATGAGATTGAGTGGGTTTTTTCTTCTCCATTTGTTAAATGCAATACTCTGTGCCCTACAAATCTTGTGGCACAGTTCCTTAAGCTACCATGATTATCATTATGTTATAGAAATAGTAATTGCAGCTGTGATCACAGATGCTTTCTAACCTGTTGTGAATTGGTTTGCCTGGTGTTCTAGAATAAATACCGAAGTGTATCAGCTGAAAAACATAAGCACTATATAAAACCTGCAAATTCTATGTAAACACTTTTTTTCCTTCTAAGGACTGCATAGTGCCAAGAGGTTGAACTTGACAAGCATATTCCTGAGCATAGAATACTAATGAAAATACTGTCATCGTTCTGGATAAAAATGAAAACATCTGGAAACGCACCATACTGTATAGACCATTCCTTTTCCTGTTGGGAGGAGACAGGCCTTAGTCAAAAAGATGCACAGAATAAGGAAGAAAAGCAGAGGGAGCAACCTTGCCTAGAGCCATGCATGGTGAAATAGGCAAGATTCTGAGGCAAAAAGTCACACCATAACAAGCACTGACTCTTAAAATGTACAAGATCTGGTCACAAACAAATTTTTCATCACTAATCAAAAGAAACCCAAGCGACACTGCCATTGATCTGTTTCCTTTGTGCCCCATATTACACAATATCCATCTAGGAGTATGTGGGTATGGGAATGTCAGAGTGTGAAATCTGAGTGAAAGAGTGTGATTGAAATAAGTTTTGTTTAAAATAAACACCTCCCCCTCTCTTATATGAGGGCTCACACTGAATTTTCCTATGTTGATTTCCTACCCATGTTAATATAGTTTATTAATGCATTTTAACCTATCATTCAAGTGAAAAAATAGTGCAATAAAATATAGCTGATCTTAGACTCTATATTCTTCTACAAGCATTCATTATAGTAGCTGGTTGGTTTTATTATTATATTTATTCATTGTAGTAGCTTCTATTTATTCATTATAGTAGCTTGTTGACTTTAATAAAAGTCCTATTAATGTGTTTATCAGCCTTTTATAAATGTGAAAATGCCTCCTCCAAAATTGGCACTGCTTATTTGTATTACAGAGCTCAGTCATTTGGACAAAATATTGTGCTTTAAGGCTCCACAGTCCCATTGAAGTTAATATGATTCCATTAGTCATAAACCTCTTTCTAATATGAGCCATTGGGCTAAATTCATTCGATGTATAAAATAACAGTTTATGTATAATACAGGCTAGGCTGAATGCTTTGTGAAAATACATCAATAAAAGACTTGAGTTTTTATAACAGGTAGAAATCAAAGGCACTCATTTGAAGTCACAGGACTATTGGCAAGGCTATTTTGTAGGGCATACTTTTCTAACAAATACATTCAAATATATTCGCAAACATGTTTCTTCTCCTCTCAAGAAAGAGAATTGTTTTCTTTCCTGCTTTTTAAACCTAAACCTACATATTTTCATTTTACTTCTAGGTGCTTAAGGTTCTTTCAATTTAAAATCATACTGTAATAAACAGAAGCTTCATATAAACTCTAGGCTCTATGAACATATGCCTCTTCTCTGATTTAATGGAAATTAATATACATCTTCAAGTCTTTTTTTTTTTTTATGTATTGTGTCATCATCTTTCAAGTTATTTGTGCAAATTAATTGATGCAGGTTCATTTGTTTGCATTATCCTTTAATTAATGCTGGGCTCCATCTCCATAGACTCAACAAACTGCTTAAATCTGTTTCTCTCTATATGGATATGTTTTCTGCTGAGCCAGCAACCAAACTGTTAAAGTGGGGTTTTTTTTCAGAATACAGCCTCAAAGTCCTGCCAATGTTTGACTTGCCCTTAAGTGTTAAGCAACAAATATTTAAAAACACTCTGGGAATTGTCTCTGGTAAATCAGCTGTAATTCTGCAGCTGTGACTCACTAGACCTGTGTCCCCAGTTTTAATGCCAGTTTGCTGTCTGACTGTGGCAGATGTACTGACCCGGTGTTTCACCAACTATTTATTTGCAGCAGTCACAGCGTGATTGATTCTCTGGGCTGCTGAGCAATTGCAGCTCATACTGGTGAAAAAGGAGAACGTTTAGAAATGGAGCAATCTAAACTTACTGACAATTCCAGACAAAGGCAAAACAACTTCTGTATCTTTTTTTCTTTTTTTTTTTTTTTTACTTTAAAACGAAACAAAGACAAGA
>VZRS01011603.1:260711-352823 GCA_013398055.1 Ifrita kowaldi | reverse complement strand
TTTTTTTTTTTTTTTTACTGTAAAACGAAATCAAGAGCAGTCATCACTGAAAGGTGTTTCTCTTTACGACTTTATAATTATTTTTTTTTCTATATCAAAGGGAACACCTACCCATTTGAAGGCGTATCCTGCCTGTAACCTGACTGGGTATTTCTTTTAGATTACTTCAGTGAAATATTCTTGGAGCTTGGTGAGATAATGTCACTGAGAGTAATAAGTGATTCTATGGAATTTAGTGCAATGGGACTTTATGTAGCCTTGCTAGAAATTTCTGGGTTTAGCCAGGAACAATAAGCAGTGGTACTTTCCAGTCTAGTCCCTTGAGACTAAAATTAGTGAAGTGTCCTGGATGAGAACAGTAACTACATTTCAACCAAAAAAATTGCCTTTTTTTATAATAACATCTACCCTAGTTATGCCAAATTCGGTCTAGGCTTAGTAAAGCATACCCTGGGAAGCAGCTTGTTGCAGCCTGGAAGGATTCTGACGAAAGAGGAATGGTAATTAAGACAGAAGCCTGTGTCAGACACAAGAGGTTAAGCTGAGAGGGTTTGGTGCAGTGGAAGGTCTGTGCTTAGGGGAGGACGCAAGAAACCAAATGAGAATTTCCTACAGATGCTAAGCTGGATTTCAGAGAGTATACAGTCTTCTATACTGCATGTTATTTCAGCCCAGCTGTGGTCAATGCAAGTGTTCTTGCTACTGTCAATGCTAAACATTCTTGCTATTCTTTCATTTTTAGGCATTTATTTTTCCCTTCTGCTCTACCCAGGAGCTGCCTATAGTGTACAATTTTTGAACCTAGAACCCTCCTTCAAGAACTTAATAGAAACACAACCACATGAGTAACATTCAGTGTTTGGTGTGCTGAAATCCTGTACCTAGCATTAAAAGGTGCAAACTTTCACGGGAGGGAGGAAACTATTAATGTCTTGTCACTCTTATAGGCTCATACCCACTACTCTGCCATATGACCCCATTTGCTTGCCTCAGTAGCATTGTTTCACACTGGTTTTCAGTTTTAAAGAAGACTTACACAATAAAGAGTCTTGAGTTCTTTACACTCTTCTCACTGTTAAGCAGGTGATCGTGCCATATACGAATACAACAAAAGAAAGTAGAGCTTACATTGTCTCAGAAAAATCAAAAGCTTTTTAGCCTCTGAGGTGCAGAGAGACATTGTGACACTCACAGAACTGGTGTTTGTTTTAAACTTATCTACCATTCCACCATAAACACAGGTACTGCAACTCTGCAAAAGCAAATAGAATTGCATTCCCTGCTATTTGAGCATGTGATGTACTTATAGATAATGTATTAAAACAAAGTGGATTGTTTATTAAGGCCATCTCAAATACATGCCTTATCTTAGACCCCTGGCATTTCGACTTCTAAAATCAACATGGCTATGATTATCACAAGATTACTACTCTTGAGCAATCCTAAACTAAGTGACAGACTGATTTGTAACTACAGCTTGTCATTTCAAAGGATGCACACAAAGTAAAAAATGGAGATGCATAAAACTGATTAAGATCTGGGCACCTAGCTCTGCCCAACCACTTTAGCCTTATTTGGAAACATCCAGTCTCAATGAGACTGAATTCAGCCAAGGAATGCAGTTTGGCTTTAAACCATCTGTTTTGCTGCACGCCAGTTTCAAAATTCAACAACCATGTTTGAAATTTAAAGTGGTTGTAACTGATCAGAGAACAGAGAACTGTCACCTTTTCTCCCTGCTAAGTTACCTCTTCATGAACTGTGTCCCTAATAAACACAAAACTGCAGATGACCTCTCGCAGAGTTACTGCTTCTTCATTAGTATTGAGTGGGCTATCCATAAACCTGACATGTGTCTAGTTGCACTTTCCACACACTCAGCTAGAAGGCTAAATTCATTACATCAGGGACAGGAGTCATATTTAGGTTTAACTTACTGATCTCTGCTGCTATTACTGTAATGTTGTGCCACAGCAGCGTTTCCCGGTCAAGGGGTTTTGAAGTGAATATCGAACCATTTCCTGAATTGATGTTGAATACTCTGTCCATATCAGTGTGACGATCTACAGAGTACCTGCAAACACAGAGACAGGGCTTAGAGGCATGCTTTCCTTTTAATTTCTATGTTCCAAAACCACTTTCTAAGACTAGACATCAAACAGCTAGTAAATGGGGTTTCCTTTTGTTTTCAGCACAGGCTTCAGAGTCTTTATGTATTCACACAAAGAGCTAGTTCTGAGCTACTGGATAATGACACATTGGAGGTTTGATTTAGAAGGTGGAGTATTGTCACTGAATAAATGAATTGCTGCAGAATTTACATACCTCTGAGAATCATCAAAGCTCTGTTTTTAGTGAAAAATGTGAAGTCTGTGTCCTGAAAGATATGAAGTTTATTTTAAGGCTGAGTTGGCTTTTCCTTTATAAAACCTTCTTTTTATGGTTTGATATCTCAACTGTTCCAAATCATTTCTGATATAAAATTTGACAGCTGGGGTGCATTTGTACCTTTCACTTCCCAGCATTTAAAAAGGCTGCCCGCCCAAACCAAGTCAGCACGGAACAGAGATTCATTATTCCACGGTACATATCACACAAAGGTTTGTTGTAACTCATTAAAACTAACATTCTCAGCCCTGCTTGATGGTATCTATATGTGAAAATGAATGCTAACAAGCTCTGGATGAGCTCAGAGTTTAAATACAGATTCAAATTTTCAATCTGATCTTTTGCTTTTTCAGCTGAACTAAATCCAAGTTTAAAATTAGAACTCTCTAGTTCCCGGGAGAGGGTGCTACCACCTTGATCCAAATGCTGTGACTTGGTTTCATCTCTCCTGAAGGGAAAATTCTTGCATAAATTATGGAGGTTTTGACAGAAATATGTCTCTGATGTTGCCAAAGCAAGAATGCAATTGCATTATTCTGCTCTTGTTTCAAGCCCAACTGTGTGCTCATGTACAATCCAGGACAGATCCTTAGGAAGCCCAGTGTGCTCCCTTGCTCTCCTTGCAGGCCAAGTCAATGGAGACAAGGCAGCTACTGCTGTCCCTTGTGTCCAGACAAGGGTAAAGATAACAGCTCAGCTGGTGAGCAGTCAGATGAAAACTGGCCCAGAAGAATGACTGGCAGAGTTTACTGCCACTACAGAATTCAGGGGAATGCAGAGGCTGAAGAAAAATTTCTCTCCCCTGCTCTGCCCTAGAAGCAGCTGCAAGACATGTCCTTTATGCTGCAGAGATTTCCTAGTGCTTGTGCAGCGTCTCTTAAATTCTGAGAAAGATCTTGCATGAAAGAAGGAGGGAACAGAAGAAACCAACTTAACTGTGATTCTGACAGAAGTTTTAAAACTAACTAACTTGCTAATTATCTTGTAACTGATTTTTTTCCTTCTTTGCAAAAAAAAAGTGGGATATAATGCCTACAGCAAATAAAACTTATTAGGTCTTATTGCAAAATAAGAATTTAAGTCTACCCTACCTTTCTAAACAAAGCAATGGCAAGTATTAATTATTTGTACTAAACTCTTTTTCTTCTTCCATGGTAAATTCCTAGGGAAGCACCCAAATGGCATTCAAAGGTCCTAGCACAAAAAGCTAACATTTTTTGGTAGGGCTTGCATAGGCACAGCTTTCTAGGTCTTCAGGAGTTCTGATTTAGTTTTCATTCATTGCTGTCACTTCACTGACAGTACTGCAATTTCGGCTGCAGGAAGTCAGCTGTGGTGTCCCTAACTTAGCTCCTTTATGCAGCATTGTGACGTTACCACCAGCTTGAAAAGTGTTGCTTTGTCCAAATCTAAATAGCAGGTGTGAATTTGTTGACTTGGCTGAAATGTTTAATGGGAAAAAGTTTATACAAACTGGTCTGACTCTTTCATATTTTGAGAAAGTAAGTATTTCATATGGTAAACATTTCATTTTAACTTTCATTCATTCAGGCTTTTATATGATATTATGTTGGTATCTTCTGAATTCAATTATTTTCAGATATTCTGTAGTTCATTTCCATATCTTTCAGCTGTAATACTTTGGTATTTCCATTTTGCAGTTAAATCTAGATTCTGTATTCTTCTTTGAAATGAAATATCAGGATTTTCCATAGATTAGCTGTTCCAGCTAACTGTAATACTATGTTTCAGACTCTTATTCAGCAAGACATTTAAATAAGCAACTAGCTTTAGGCATGACTTGTCTGTTCATTGGGGGTTTTTTCTTCAATTTTACTTTCACTCCAGCTTCATATTTTGAATGGACTTAAAATATCTCACTGTCTTAGCACATTTTTAATGCCCTGGTGTATTGCAATCACTATCTTTGTAAGATTTCCCAAATTCAATCTCTGGTACAGTATCTGGAAGGAAAAAAAAAAAAAAGGTTCTGGACTTTTTCTAAGATTACCAGGGTTGTAACATTGAGGACTTTTTCTTCAAGATACTACGAATTTTAAAGTACAGGTATTTGTAAAGCCATATGTATATTCAGTCATTTGTACAGCGGAAACTCAAACTCATAAAAATAAAACCAGCAGAGACAGTTTCTTAATGGAATGTTAATTTTATTTCTTCATATCCCAAAGAAAATACATACAAGGTCAGTGCATTTAAAGCATATTCCAATTATACCATTAAATCTGGTCTAGAAGGATGATTTTAATAAGGTAGACTGTCACTTCTGTTTCTCAGTTTGCATAATCCAGTCTCTTTTGATCAAGGATTTTTAATTATGTTGGACTGGTGGTGATTCTGACTTCTGGATCACAACCTAGTAAGAATTAAGTAGACAACATCAAACTAATTTTTACATTTATTTAATGAAATTACTGGTGTGCATTTGTCAGATTTCAGGACTTCATCTCTTTCAAGCTTTGAAGAATTGACAAGCTAGGAAGTTAAAAAGTATCTACGCAGACTCCAGTCTCCCCTTGTACATAACAGGAAGAAGGGAAGGGTAAAAGAATCTAACACATGCAAATATATTGTCAGTAAAATACACAAACGAAATTTAGCCTTACATTTGTTTGCAGATCATTTTCATCTGGGGTACTTTAGTAAATCAAATCACAGCAGGAAGACAGTTCCAGTGACTGATGAACTTCATTATGCCTCTGAGGAGTTACTATAGCAAAAAAACTCAGCTAGCAATTTAAAAAGATCTGATGTACAACACAGCAGTGCCAGTTTCTGCATTATTTTTTCATCAGAATGCAGTGGTTTGTATTATTTCTGTGTAGATCAAACACAAGTAGAATGCAAAACTTTTGTTTTATAATACAGCTGGACAGTAGAGTGCTACTCGGGAGTGTGTTAATGTTACTACACACGGACACATATTCAAATATAGCCAAACATGTACTGGTGTATTTTTGTATTTTCTCAATGTCATGCCAGAGCAAAACCTAATTCTAAGACTTAGACTTGAGGCAATTTAGCTCTCCCAATACACAGGTCACGAATGGTTATGCAGTCTTACAGCCAGGGCAGATATCCACTTCACATTTTGCTATCGCTTCATTGTCTTCTGATGTTCAGCAGCTTGCTGTCTAATGTAACCACAAGTCAGGAAGATTTGTGGGTCAGGAAGGAATGTGTGTGTGAATTTTTCATAATGCATTTTCATAATGATATTGTGAAGGTTTCCTTTAATGGAAGATCAAAGGGGCTTTCATCTAACAGAGTTAGGGCTCAGTTTGTTTAAGAAGAGAAATCTTCACTCGAGTAGAGGAGAAAATGGAAGGTTTTCAATGTAATATCAAGTGTCTAAAGATTTTATTTTTAACCGTCAAGAAAAATTGACAAGCAAGTGACAAGTCATATATATACAGTCTAATTGCATCTTCCCCGAAGCTCAAAGTGAAAATCGGATTTCGCATCTCTACTGCATGATAGAAAAAAAAAAAATTACCCTGTCAAAAAGATGCAGACTCAACCCATGCCCCTAAATTCTAGCAGATGCCCAAGATATTAGCACCATAAAATTACATTTATTGCAAGTTAACATCTCTCAGGCTACTCTCTCTGCTGATTTCCTTTCTCTCTTACTGATTTTCATGTTTTTTCTTGCTATGTTTATTTCTATTACTCTAACCTCTTTCTCATTTTTATTTTTCTTCTCCTTGCACTTGGCTGTTGCATGCTATTAAGGTAAAAAGTAGACAAGCTTTCCGCCGCACTGCATCAGTTTTGACACTTCTACTAAATTTTGCTCAGTAACTAACTGCTACTTAAATATTCAAAGTACTTACACGGTATTAAAGAACTGCCCTTTGAAAGTTAGGTAAGTTTTAGCACACACATTCAATTAACAGCAAAGAGCCGGTAGGCAGTACTCAACAATGAACAGCATAGTCCCTATCCACTGTAAATCACTTATAATTAGGAGCTGGTGCTGGTGTGAAATGCAAATGGTTGTAGTTATCACCACAGGGAAGGAGGGAAGCACTCCCCTTACTCTCCAGCACCATTAGATATAAAAAAGCAGGTTCCTATGAAGACTGCAAGGGACCTGGGTGTCACCCCAACTAATTTTTCACCTTCATGCTACCATGTCCATGAAGACAAGCTACAAAAGATGTTCATTCTGTCCCGGGGCTTCACCAAAGTTGGCAAAACATTATGCTGCTCTTTAAGTGACTGAGCTCTGCTGGCCCACAACAGCATGTAATTGTTGCATGTCATGATACAAATTTAAGAAAACCTTAATTACAGTTAGAAGGCTTAGTCTTGAACTAGAATTCATGTGTAGGGCATGCTATGCAAACTGAAGATAGAGGGGGTTTCTGCCAGAAACATTTTAGAATTAGCTTCTTCATCTAGGAAATTAAAAGTATAATATTTACCAGTCTCACAAGATGAGCTAAGAGCTTAAAACTTACTCATTATTGTAAGATATCTTGATGAAAGACAGTAGTTTTCAGAAGTTCAAAGTATTAATGGACTAGATTTTTATTAAACCTGCACTGTTCTATTTTGATCAAAGGCTACTATTGAATTTCCAAGGTGCCCAACTCAGAAACCTGCTGAAATTTGACCTGGATTTAATATTGCTGCACTCTTCAATTCCTCCTCTTGCTGTGTTGTCAGTAGCAATGAACTTGAATTAAAGCACACAACTATTTAAAAGTTCTTTAACACTCTATCCAGTATGACTTAAGTACTCCAGTATGCACTGAAACAATACACGGTTTACAAAAAAAGACTCAGGTATAGCTATTCCAACCTTAACATTTCCACCACTTCCTCTAAGAACAGTTTATTGATTCATGGCAAGTTTAATTTATGAAGCTCGTTGAGACTGACTCTTATCTTACAAGCCTTGCACTGATATAGGTGAGATCAGAGCCTGTGTGTGCATGAGCTGATTTTGAGGCATTTCTACTTGCAATTTAGAGAAGACAAATGTGGCCTCTGTTAAGCAGGCCTGGACAGATGGAAGAAGAAAAGGCTGCTGAATCACCCCCCTGTCATATAGCCAAGACGATGTACTGTGCTGCACTGGAAAATGTTAAAGGTGGAAGGAAAACACTAAGATTTTCTTAGTGCTCTTTTCACAGTTAATTTTTCACAGTAAAAATAACCACATACATTAGTTATTGAAGAGATCAGGGTATAATTCAAACTTCAAAAGCCATGCAAACACATTCACACATACCTAAATATGCTCAAGTGTGAGAGATCATTTACCATGTACAATACTCCATATACAAGCATGCCCTACAATTCACATTGCTACAAGTGAGGATTTTTTTGTGTGTGCTGACATGATAAAAGCAAAATTAAAGCTGTAAAAAATTTACAGACAAGCTGAAGTAGTATATGCTTACTTGACAGGGTTCTTGGCAGCATCTGGATCCTGAGCAGTTACTGTTCCTATTACACTGTTTAATGGAACATCTTCTTTCACTTCCATTATGTATGCTGGTCTGCTGAACATGGGGGGTTCATCTACATCCTCCACCTGAATTCTGACTGTAGCTGAGTCCTTGAATGGCCCCAAGTACAGGAATCGAGGGTCCACATGAGTATTGGTAGCTTCCACTTTCAGAATATACAAGTTTTTGTTTTCGAAATCCAATGCCTGGGAAGAAAATAAAAAGAGATTTTGAGAAGTCTGTGGGGATTGCTGTGATTCTCAGCCAGATGAGCAGGATGAATAGTGGGAAGTCATGGAGAGGCCTATGCTAGGTAACAGGAGCCTGAACTGGAATTAAAATGCTAACAGAAAGGAGAAAGGGCTCTAGGCCCAGATAATACCTTAAGAAGTACAACACTTTTTTAAGGAATTCTATGCCAGGAACTCCTAAACACCAAGTAGTTTTCTCATATAGCCTTAACTCTTCATGTCTGTTGTTCTGTCATTTTTGGCATTTTGATGATTTATCTGTTTCTTGCCCATACGCACCACACACTAAAGGAGGGAAGATTTTCTAGGTGTTGCTTGTCTAGATACTGGGATTCCATCACTGAAATGAAACACTGTGACATCTAGTGTCTGGATAGCCAAGACCACCCACAGCCAAAGCCAAACATGATTTTATGACAGGCTATGACTATAGCTCACTCTGCTAAAACTACGAAGAAACAGCATTTCGAGACTCTTTGTCACTACTTGGAGAAATGTGGGGACAGAGTAGTCACCCCATTTTTCTATTCCATTCCAATGTAGAAGGTTCACAGCTTCTGTCAGCAACAGACAGAAATACAAAGGGAGTTAGACTGATATCATAATCAGGCCCTGGAAGGCATCTCCTAAAAAACAAGTAATGACAGGTGTCGTACTGATATCAACAAGCAAGTGCATGTTCGGAAAATCTACACAATGTCTATCTAGTGATGACTGAACTTGAACTGATGAAAGATGATATCTGTAACCTTATCAAGTTTGCCTGATAACCCACTGTAAACAATATTTCTCAAACCTTTTCTGACAACCAATGTGCAACCTAGTAGATGATGTCCACTGTGATCTTGCAAGGCACTGTGATTTTTTTTTCTAAAGCATGCTGATAGATTTATTAAATTTTTACAAAATGTGAGTCAAAAGAAATTTGTCTATGCACTTTAATATATTATAGCTGCACTATTCAACTTCCTCTGATAATGCAAAATAGGCAATGTGATACTCATTATTTCTGTGGCCTTAACACAGTATTTTCTACGAAGTGAGCAAATCCTGTAAGCGTCATAGGGAGAAAATCACAATTGGATGGTGGTGCTTCCTTGAGTTTTTCTGTGGGTATGTTCAGGCTGCAGAATTTTTTTCTCAGTTGCACCACACTCCTTAGGTAGTTTACTCTCTCAGGTCCTCCAAAATATGTGCACTGGTTTAGTACAGGAGGTATAAGAGGAAGGATACCAATTGCTTGTAAAAAAGAAACTTTACATAGGTAATGTAGAGATTCCCAATAGATAGAGCTCAAATTAACAGAAACTACATGTTGCACTAAAAATGAGAAACAAGTATGTGCTAGACAAAGGTTTGACCAGTGCTTCAGAGGCTGGGATTAAGTGTATTAAGATGTGTACCTTTTTCACAGTTATAATTCCTTCCTGTGTGTCCTTGTCTGTGATAATTCCAAACATGTCATATCCGTCCCCCTCAGTGATGCTGTATTCAATCTCTGCATTTTCATCCACATCAGCATCGTTAGCTTTTATCCTGCCAACTGGGGAGTCGAGTGGCGTAGACTCAGGAGCTCTGAACTGGTATGTGCCTGCAGCAGAGAGAGGGAAATTGGGTTAGTCAGTCTCAAGGTGCTTTGGACACTACCTCTCAGTCCACCGTCCATGCTGGGTGTGTGCAGGTGAGTTAGTGAGTGGCTGTGTCCACAGGCCTTCCTGGGGCAAAAGCCTTCAGTTTCTGCCATATTTTCACGTGGGTAAAAGTCACTTATTTTTCTGTCTGTTTTCTCATATGGAGGATGGGCATTTTGCTTTGCTACAAACATGCAACTTTAGCAACAGATGTCCCTTTCGGGACCTTCTCATGGTCTCTGCTGGCCATATCAGAATTGTATATGAAAAATGTCTCGAGGCCAAAGGGCAAATATTAAGAATTGTTAGAAGCCAGTGCAGCTCAGTAACACTAAAGCTGAATCCAGCTCAAATGCCTATTAAAAATGTACTACATTGAACTTTTGTCTGAAAAAAGCTACTTGTGGAATGTTGGCATTATGAAGCTGTATCTTTGGCTTTTATATTGAAGACACTTATGTCCAGAGATGTATAATTAACTCATTGGGGGCAGAGTGCTATATTTCTTCTTAAGTTGCTCTAATTTAAATGGAAACTCTTTGCCCACAGCTAAGAACAGACTTTGAACCTAAATGACAAGTTGCTTCCAATAACTTTCCCAGTGACTTAACTGCCAAAGCTCACTGATTTGTCTGATAGTATCTGCAATTATTTTCTGTAACAGCTGCTCTTGACTTTGACACACACTGACACCATGATACACACACATCATACAGAGAGCAGTGGTTAGACAAAGTAAAAAAAGGAAAAAAATAGAGTGAGAAAGAAGGAGGTAAAGAGAGGGAAAGAGAAGAGGATGAAAGCTGAATCACTTTGAACCCCTTAAGGCAATGAATGGTCATTAGTAGAAATTACTTTCTAAGAGAGCTTGCTCAATTGATTCCCATACATATCACACGAGTATCTACCGAATTATTTGAGATGGGGGAAGTAAATAGGCAGAAATACCTGGTATATTTACGTATGTGCTTTTGTTTCTGTATGCAAAGAATATAGGAAAATTCATTGAAGCAAATGCTTTCTGGTTATAAATACTCATTTCTATTGAATCTGCTCTTGGGATATTTTTGCATACTTAAATGCATTTATTTCAAAACTTAAATATATTCGATTACAACAGATAACTTAAACTGCAATCAATCACAAAGTCTGAAAGAAATAATAGTGAACAAGAAATATAGATTATGGTGTTAAAAATTACAGAGTTACTTAATAGGTAGGAAAAACAAAAGTTGTTCCTGCACATTAATTCACCTCTCAAGACAGTCAACTGCAAGTGGAGTAAAAAATTTAAATATTTGTTTCCCAGTTACAGTAATTAACCTTAGCATGATGCTGTTACTTAGTTATGTGCTCTCTTTTGCTTCCCTAAAGGACGTTTGATACTCATTAAATTCACAGTAGAAAAAACAACATCTAAGGTGAACAAAAAACAAAACAAGAACCATTTTTGTCCATTTTAGTGTTACAACATGGAATGTAACTATTCCATACTCTGGGGGAAGCGAGGTGGGTTGTCGTTTACGTCAGTCAGTGTGATGTTCACGGTGGTGGTCCCTGATAATCCACCCATCTGGCCTCCCATGTCCTTTGCCTGGATGACCACTTGGTACTGCTCCCTGTTTTCACGGTCCATGTTCAGTAAAGCGGTTTTAATGATGCCTGCAAACATGAAAATTAAAGAGTGGGGAGTTCACAGGTAGTGACTTAGATGGAAATTCTTATTAAAAGAACAAAACAATCTCTGTGTAGTAAGTAAACTTTGCCCAGTACAAATATTTACTGTTATGAGATGGTTCATTAAATTACAGACTTGTCATGTCACATCTCAGGCTACTGCCTATGTGACAGACACAGTATTAGTCGTACCCACAGAAAGATGTTCTAGTTATTTGTGAGCCATGTTATTTTACATAACTATTTACCCTCTTTCAGTTCCATGCTAAAATCTCTTATTGAACTGGAAAAAGGCTGTTTGTTCATTATTTTGACAGATGTGGTAAAAAAAAAGGGAAAAGCTAACTTCAGCAAGACATCATTAAAGAACAACATTAAATGGAAGAAGAGAAATTAATTAAGAACATTATGAGCATCCAAACATGCCTGAGTATATATATTTCTATTTATACATTGATTGAAATGATTTGCCAGTCACTTCCTTCTTCAAAGGCACAAGTATCAGTTATAAGGCCAACTCCTATTGAAATTCAATCATTCAGATTTACCATGAAGCAAAATGCTTGCCTTCTCACTGGGTCTCCTAAGGTAAGAACTGACTCCTTTGTAGGCAAAAGGGGTGAAATTCAAGTACTGAAATCCATGACAAAATTCACAGTGGCTTTGAAAGAGACATGTTTCACTCTAAGAGTTCTGCAATTGATTTCCATGGCAGGAAGATCAAGACTGTGGTTTACTTAGCTTCCCATGCCCCATAAAAACCTCTTGATAGAAGTTTATTACTGGTGAACTCCCAGCTACTTTATCCTTATTATAAGTCTAGAAGAGCACATACTGTACTGTCCAAGTCAGAAAGAGTGCACCAGTGCAAAAATCCTGGTTTGTGTTATCTAATGCCTTATGCTTGAAGGGAAGCTCCCTTTGAACTTGGCTCTCCCTCTTTTCAGAAATGTGTACAACCCTTCAGCTCAGGTTTCAGTTTGAGACATACAGTCTCTCTTTCCTTTTCTCTGCCTGAGTCTCTAAGATTTATGTAAGAAACAATCCTAAACCTGATTGTCTGGCATAATCTATTTCATTCCTGTAAGCATGCTGAGGAGAACCGATTTCCCAAGCTTCCAGCAACGTAACACGGTGGATGTTTCCACTGAAGGAGTTTCTTGAGATTGTTTGCTTCTTTTCGGAAAACTTAGTCAGAAAGCTTGGGAAGAGACTATCTACGTACTCAGGTAGTCGATGGTACACCAGATTCAATCAGACAGAATACATATGTTGTAAAGGCACGGCTTCCAAAGCTGTCTGTTAGTCAGACCATTAAAAATTCCAGTCACTGTGTATAATTTAAACATCTTCCAAAAACAGAACTCAGAACTTTGGGATTCTATTTGTGATCTTCTAGTTTAGCGCAACAGTCAATTTTACCTCTTCTATCATTACTCTTAATTAAGATTTCTTTCATAGAATTAGCATTAAAGTGATATGTTGCAGATGTACAGAAATTATAATTGCTTTAAACAAGTTTTGAAGAAGCAGACAGAGAAAAAAAACTCACCTGAACAAACCCTTAGTCTTAATTTAGCCATTATGAAGATCTATGAAGATTAAGCACTTTTTTCCACACCCACCTGTTTCTCTCTTTCATCTAAAAGCCAACCTATATGGTTTAATTTAAGCATCCACTGCAGTCTCTGTACCCACTGCTTGTTAAAAATGATTGAAAACTGATTCGCATCCAGTACTAATTGTGTTTATTAGACTTTGCTGGTAAGATTAAAATAATGTAGTTGTCATGTTTACAGATGCATCACTCTATTAAATTTGCCAGATTTTGCACTAAGATGTAATCTCTTCAAAGTTTTTTTACTAATATATCCTAGCTTGGCTTGCCATGTCATTTTGAATTGCAGACATTGTCAGAGAATGACAGATAAGGTCCCCTGACCTGTCTCAGATTCGACGGAGAAATATGGTTGTCCCTGGAGAATGCTGTAGACAACTTTAGCACTGTTCCCATATGTAGGATCATCAGCATCAGTTGCAGTGACTTGCACAACAAAGGTACCTGCAATGAAAAATTAAAGAAAATAAAAATTATTAGGTTTTTTTCATGGCCAAGACAGTTTATGATGTAGAGAAGAACATAATTCATGTTCAGGTCAGACTTGTGGCAGGAAGTTAGAAATATTCTTATTTTGTAGAACTTTCTCTGTTCATGAAGGACATAAACTGAAAATGATATCTCTCTTATTCTCAACTCATTCAAACACACAGTTATTGATATGTGGATCATTCATCATGTTTCTCATGAAGGAAACAGAAATGCACCCTTCTCCAGATATTGAAAGCATTCGGAATTTGAATCTAGGTCAAGAATATACTTTTGCAAATTTACTCATGCTCGTAAGGTATTTGACAGAGGAATGTAAATATGGTTCTTCATGTGTCTTCTAGAGAAAGAAATGGTGTTGAATCCTAGGCAAAGTGTTAAGAAACGAAAAATTAGCTTAGATTTTGGCATTTAAAACCATTTGTGAATAAAGTGTTCACATATTAAAATGTGAATACTAGGTTCTCACTTCACCAGATGAGTTTTCATCCACATGACAAGTCCCATGAATGAGGGGAGAGAGTACGCCCCAAAGTCTTTATTTTCATATTGCTTGAGCTTTATTTTAATCTCATTCTTGATCATGATTAATTAATGCTTCTCTCCCTGGACATTATTTCAAATTAGAAATGTGCTTCTTGGAATTCAACCATCCATTGCACTCTGACAAAGAAATCAAAATCATCTCCCTAAGAATCAAAACTTGTCAACTTCTCAGGAAAAGATCCCATCTTAAAATCATTTTCCAAGGAAGTTGTTTGTTTTTTTTTTCTTGTCTTGATTGATTTTTACAGCTCAATATATTTTAAATCAATAGAAAGATTCCAGTGGACTTCAAGGGACTTTGGAGCTCTTTTTTTTTTTTTGAATGGAAAGACCAACAAAGGTCATAGGAGGTTAATGGCGTTATCTCAGAACCAGTGGGTGACAGAAATGTGTACAACCCCTTCTGTACCTGCCCTTTTCCATTTTGTTTACCTTCCTGAACTAAGGAAGGGTTGCTGAACAGACCTAGGAGTGGTATTGACACAGGTGACCATGGAATACCATATTACTACACTGCTACTAAATCACGTTAACAACATGTACTAAACTTGGGTGTCGTGTAAAAGAGCTCAACTCACTTTCATTTACGTTAAACCAGATAGGATTAACATGCATCTTTTGTGCTAAAACAGAGGGAGCATGTTTCACCCAGCTGACACCTCTTACTCCAGAAAACTGTTGCCACTATTTTCCTGGATTTTTTTTTTTTTTTAATGTCTGAGGTGCTTTTACTCCAGATTCAAACAGCAGATGTCTCTCTTCAACACCTGTAAACTCTGGGCCCTTCAATAACTCCACAGAAAGAAGCCAGACCAGACAATGAAATCAGTTATTAGCACCTACCAACATCTGACATTTCGGGAATGCTGGCATTGTAAACGTCCTTTGTAAACATTGGCTCATTGTCATTGATATCATGGATCTTAATGATGAACTCAGATTCTGGTTCCACTGGTCTTCCAGTCCTTCTGTTTATAGCCTGGGCACGGAGTATGTATACAGGCTTTTCTTCCCTGTCTAGTCTCTTTGTGGCCTGGATGTCACCAGTGTTTTCATTGATAATGAAGAGGTCTCCTGCTCCATCTCCAGAAAGGATGTATTTAAGTGATCCATCTCCTTTATCCTGGTCTGAATGCAGCTGGTGGTGAAATGGGAATTAAAAATAAAAAAAAAAAAAGAAAGGAAAATAAATAAATAATTGGGACACAATTCTAGATACCTTAACTGATATCATGATATATGCTTTCCTATCAGTAATACTCAGCCAGAAGGCTGTGCACTGCTTTTGGGAAATGAGTTGATACTACAGTAGAAGCAGTGAGTAGATAGAGTTGTGTCTTGATGTCAGAACTGAAATGGTCTGCAGTATTGTAAGAAATTGCCTGAGGATAACCACAAACTGAAGCTGCAGACCAATTTCCCAAGCTAAATATACATCAATCAAATCCAAATGCTAGTGGCTTAGGTGGAATACCAGGAGTATTATATAGGGCAATGATATCCTACAGTGGAAAACCAGTGTATTTGGGAATTGCAGTAAGCAAAGAATTAAAAAGTGGCCAGTCAAGCTATTTCTTGAATTTAAATTCCGGGTGCCTGGCTCTTATGGCCCATGGACATTATGTAATATATCAAATAGTGTACAATAAAATAATCTATCAAGCACTTATATCAAGCACAGAGCAGATAAATACATGCATTCACAGATCTGGCAAACTAAGGGCAGAGGCAGGCAGGTATAATAGACCATTACAGCACTGGAAGTGAGGAGATCAGTTGCCTTATCCAAAGGAACATGGACAAAGCTGAAACATGGTGGGGGAAAGGGAAAGAAGAGAATGATGGCAATTAGCATACAAAGCATGAGCTGCCCAAACCATCATCTTTTAGTTCCCCAGATGATTTCCATATCTCTTGAAATGCTGCTGAGTGACACAAAATGTGTAACTGACTAAATCATACCCTTATGGGCATTCCTTCAATACAGCCTTATTTATTCCCCCGGCCTTAAAATCCAGGCTACTCAACTACAATTTATTTTGTTACAGAAAATAAAAAATTTAAAAAATGAAACATTAAAATGGCTTCCAAAGTCAGAGCATAGGTGATGAAACTAATGGGAAAAAAATCTGTTTCATAGCAGATTCCTGGAAATAATTTCTTTCATAGAGAAAACATGTTTATGAGTCAGAAGAGCTGGACTTTCTCAGCCAGCTCTTTGCTTCTCTTTTCCTGGATAAAAGTTAGGAAAAAAACCCATGGTTGAGTGTGTTGCAAAGCACTTAGCATTGCTGGATAGCATGCAGAGGACAGAAAGATTTGTAGATTTAAAGAATCTTGGCACAGACTGCAGCAGTGCCTGGCTATGCCCCTACCATGCTGGAAGGGCAGCCTCCAGCATGACCATATGGTCAATGTTTTGGGCCTCCTCCAACTTTCTGCTCAGATCAGAAATCCACACACTTGGTGGCACAGCGCTCCACTGTGTGTGCATATGCCAATGATCTCTAGAGAAAGCATGCCCCATGCAAAAACTCTGCCTTTAAGGGCAAACTCTGTCACCACACATTCCAAGACTGTTCAATAATACAAAATATCATAACTCTGGCATGGTTAATCATTAGCAGACATGCTGAAGCACTCTTCTTAATTTTCTCCTTCAGGGAGAAAATGGGCATTCTGTGTAATTTTGCACGGAGCCCTTTCTCTTGATAATAAGAATAGCAATAAGTAGGTTCTGTGCAGAATTTTTCATAAACAGATTTCACATCCCTTCACAAAACCAGTCAATACCATTTGCTCTGTTTTTTGGATAACAAAGTTTCCCAGAAGGCTAGTCTTGAAATTTGGAATAGAATTTAGGTCTTTTGAGTCCTATTCAGTTAGCCAATTTCCTTGGCTGGGGGGCCTAGAGGAATTACATTATTTACTAGACATAACTTCAGACTCTAAAAAACATCTATCAGACCAGCTTGTTAAGAAGTCAGACTAGAAGTCTACTGCAGGATGTAATTTCAATAGGTTATTTGAATAGAACTTTCCTCAAAGGCAACCTGCAACAGAAAAGGCATGAAAATAATTTTGTTTTAAAACTGTGTATTTTTATGATTGTTTCACATCAAAAATTCAACTTCTGTCTGCCTTGAAAGCCTGTTTAACTTTGTATCAGAATAGGACAAAAACAGCCCTCAGTAACAGACTATTATTAATTCATATGAGTCATGGAATAGAGCTGTTTTGAGACTTGGTAAAGGCTGAACTCTCGAGCTCATTTTTGTCTTCATTTTAATTAAACTTGGTTTCAAGGAACAAAGTAACAAAAAAAAAGGTCAAGATAGAAAAGGTGTTGGAACCACTGGGAATAGTTTTCCATAATATTCTTTAACTAGCCTAGACTACTTAAAGAACTAAAAATGGAAACTTGGTATTTTCATGGCAATTGTTTATTAAATTTCCACTTCTCCAAAATTAACCACCTGTGTAAGACCCACTGTGACTCTGGATACCAAGACAAAGTATATCTCGGTGTCATCAACACTAAGAATGAGATAATCCTCATCCAAGGTTCAATCTTTAGACCTCCATCTAAACCACTAACTTTTGAAAAAAAAATAAAAATGCTCCGACATAAACCTTTCCAACTTTGGTATCTTTAGTTTTACAACTTTCCTACGACATGACAGAACAACCTAAGTGCTCAGTTAGCCAGGCTGTATGTGGATTATTTACTGTGAGAGTTTGACCCGGCGGAGGTAATGTCCTACATGTATATCACAGAGAGTTAAGGCTGGCTGAATGCTTGTTCTTCAAACCGACGATGAACTTACTGCATATCATCATGTGTGGCCTCATGAACCTGGCTCACAAAGGGTCTCTAAAAGTATGACTGAAATTTATTTGATTTCAGTAAAGGAGGATTGTTCTCGCCGTAAGGTATTTCTGGGATACACCTTTATCACCTGCTTAATTCCTGGGACAATGACTATATTACCAAAATAGTTTGGACTTTTTTCCCTTCTATTCAGGCAAAAAAAAAAAAAAAAAAAGCCAAGCAGATCTCTAGAAAAGTTTCTCAAAGATAATAAATTTGCAACATTACCTTGTGAGGAAAATATTAAAATGAAAAAAAAAAATATTATTTTAGATTACTTTATCTGTCCTTGACTCTTTCTTTGGTAGAAAAGTTCTACCCAGGGAAAGATAATCTTCTCTTTTACTTTTTCTTAAGTGTCAGTTTATCTTGGAAGTAGTATTTTGTTTGTGTGACCTATATGAAGAGTGAAATTGCTACTGTTACCAGGTTAAAAAAATAAATAAAATAAAATTAAAGGACAAAAAAATAGCGCAAATTGAGTCTTGAAGAAAGGCCGGGAGGTGAGATGTACTTAAAAATACAGTTGATGGGTTTTGTGTATAAAACTTAACACCACTGTGAGGCTATGAGAATGAAATGAGTGGTAATAACAACCCAATTTTCCGTTTAAGCTGAAGTTATTTTTCACTACCCAGACACCTCATTGCAAAGAAAGTTTGCTGTAATGAAGTATGTGCATAAATTACACTGCAGATGGTTTTAGCAGGACTGTTGCTAGCCAACACAAGATATTATAGCTTCACTCTGTTTACTCACTCATATTGCAAAAGAGTGTCCATTATCCTCTGCCTAAAGTTAGTTAAATAAAAGGGCCATGGCAGATAGTCACGGAATAGAATAAAATGTTTGGGACACAGCACTCACATAATCTGGGCTGTATCATATTACCATTCCTCAAGACAAAGTCACTTCAGTCAGTATTTTAAAGACTCCACTTTAAGACAAAATTTCTACTTCCGCAGGAATTAAGTGTTACTGAAGGGTGCTCATTTCAATTGGTGGCTGAACTGAGCAATACCCCAAAGGTAAGCAAAATGGTGAAGAACTAAGTCTATGCAATAAAAACTAAATGCATCAGCAATTGCACTGTATTAATATTATAATAAATTGATTCATTCAGAATCTAATCTGGACAGTCTTGAGACACTGTCTATCAATCACTGGCTAAGGCTGAAGATGAACGACAAATTAAAGACTTTACGACGCCCTAGGCACACTTTTACTCATTTTGCTTTAATACCACTGTAAAGTGAACCATCTGGTTTGCTTTTAATGACTTACAGTCAGATAAAAACTCTCCAGCCTCTATCTTTCTTCTGTTCCTCCCAAATGTCCTGGCCCAAACCATTCAAATACATCTGCCTGGACATGAGGAAGGCTTCATTTCTCCTGAAGGAAGAGGTGTTTAAAGTGTCCTCAGAACAACAGCCAGAGCTCCTTGCATCAGACATCCTGCTTGTTGTTATATACATAGTAACTTTAAAATGAGAGCTGGTTGTTCTTTGGTTTGGGGTTTTTTTCCCTCAAAATTAGCCACAATTCAGAGTAGCCGCATTCTCCACAGTATCTCTGGCAGAGCCTTCCAGAATATCCAAGGGAAGATGGACTGTCTTCAGCATGACATCAAGTAAAAGGCAAGTGAAATATCTGCTCAAAGTATTTTTACATGAACACTTATTTTTTTTTTTATTTATTTATGGACTGAACATATTAACAGCATTTGTGTTCATCTCCAACAGGCAGCATTGCTTCATTTTAAAGTAATATTCCAGGAAAATTTTACCAGGATATTAAAAATTAGGTTGGACCCATTCTACACACTCTGGAATTCCTTCAGCAAAGCACGTGGGAAGAATTTAAGGGCATCTCCCAGGTGCTATTGCAACAAGACTACAAACTGCCGTGGTACAGGGAATAGCATCTCCCCAGGTGGGCGACGGCAGGGCCTGGCAGCCATGGCCTGTCCCACCACCCCAAACAGGAGCAGGGCAGCCACAGGTGACCAGGACAGCCCCAGTGCTGGACACTGGGCACCTCCAGGGAATGGTGATGCCTGGGCAGGGCTGTGGGGAGCTGGAGACTGGCCCTGCTGTGGTGTTTCTGGGGCAGGGCCATGGGGCTGACTTGGGGTCCTGGGCTCTGGGCAGAGGGACAGGGACAGTCAGGGCTGGGCCCTGAACTTTGGGCCCTTTTCTCAACATGCTAAATTCACCTTGATATGAAACTTTATGAAACATCAGGACCAGAGCTGAATAATTGAAGTGAGACCTCATATGTTTTAATAGGTTAAGACTAACCACTAACTTTTTTGTGTGTTTAAATGGAATACACCAGAGAGCAGCGGCTTTCTAGCACGGATATTTGTAACAAGGCTGTACTGAAAATGTACTTTTACTGCTGCGGTAATTAAATTCCAAAAAATTGAAATTGCAGGCCATGGCTAGTCTCCAGATTTAAATAACACCTCTCCTCTACCTCATTCTGTAACGCTGATTTAAACAGCATAGTTAATCTCATTTATGAAGTGACTTTAGGTTATGAAAGACAGCTGTAAATTGCAGTTTAGCTCCCACTAATGTCATATTGCTGGTTACAATACCTGGCAATTCAGTGGGTAAAATGGTTTTCTATTCACCCTACAGACCAAGTTCCCTTTCCTTTCGTGACTATTACATGCTTGTCGCTGAATTTCAGAACAGTTGCTGAATCTCTGAAAAGATCAAAGTCAACTGACCTTGGGATGTACACACCGACCCAACAACCCACAATTATCCACACATAAGATGCCTGTTGCATCTTATTATTTGTTTGCATTTTTAAGAGGGACTTGATATTCTGGGGGTGGTGTGGTCACATTTTTGTTTCCTAACACATTAATGGAGACCAACTACTAAAATAGTAAGCAAGCAGTTGGTAGGTGGCTAATAAAGAGAATCATGTTTTTACTCCTGGGAGTATTCATAGGACACGATTTTGCTCCAAATTTAATATATACAAACACCAAAATACTGTCTAGCAATGAACAAATTCGACTACATGTATTGCTTGAGGTTACACAGCGCAATACTGAAGCATTTAGAAAAAACAAAGCATGCAAAAAGAGACTGCTAATACTGTAACAGTAAGAGTAATAACAACCTTACACTCTTCCTTGGCTATCCTGGCGCTCTTTACCCCTACAGCATCAACAAAACCCCTTAATTACTATAATAACCAACTCCTTTAGTATCATCAAATAATCAGCACCAAACTTTTTTGCTCTACTTGGTCACTCTGTGTTAAGAGGAAAATGTCACTGGCTTTGCACATTAGGTAGTATTTATATGTATTTTGTTGAAGTTCAAGTACAGACTTCTTTCTAATGCACAAAAAAACCCCCCGAAACACTACATATGGGTCCCATATACCCCCATATACACAAAATATATCATGTATCATCAGGGCAAACACCTACACAAGTAATTTATTTCAAGACATAAAAGATCCTTTCTTCCAAAAAATATTTCAGAAGGCCAATGAAGAGATCCAGCCTCACTAGAAATGACAGATTTCCTGTGGATGTGTGTGCCATGGTTTTTTGGTCTCAATTATGCTAAGCTCTGGATCCTTCCATACACCACGTAACCTCCCTATCCAACTTAGCCCTAAGCCAAAGCCTCCTGTCTCCCTCATATCACTCACCTCACTGCATGGTGCTGGCTACTTCCTGCTCTGGCCCTTGTCCTTAAATCCTCTCCTCTAGAAACTGCAAAATGGTACTACTTCTCATGTTGCCTACATGCTTCCCAGAGAAGAACCATCATGGACCACAGCTGGTGGTGGCTTATGTGTATATCTATGGAACAGCCAGCTGACCAGCCAGACAAGGCAAAAAGTAGGTTTATTTTCTTGATGTAGCTACTGTTCTTCAAACTGTACATGAGATTAATGATTTTGACACATTTATTCCTCTATAAAATTAACTGCAATAAGTTAATGGACTTTGGAATTATTTAGATGAGGCCAGTGGACAGAGATAGAGGCTAGACTGCTGAAGCTGATTAGATGGCTAGATGCTTAAAAGTAATTTGGAAGACAATGGGAGAAAGATGCTACAGTGATTCCAAATCTTGGTGCTTACAGAAACTAGAAGAGATGATTCCTTTCCACTCTGATATAAAGCAATTTGAAGATTATAGTAAGATTTATACTCCATAGCCTCAAAAATCAAGAAACAGACTTTGGAGTAAGATTCACGCTGCCATTTTCAAAGAAATAAACCAATTAAAAATATTTGACAAGATTAAAAAGAAATATGAACAGACCCAGTGCTGTCAGATCATGGCACCATGATTCCTGATGTACAGCTGTCAGGAACAATGCTTTCACAGAGGGGCTGTATTTAAACTGTTACCATAGGTACTTAAAGTAGATTCCCACTCTTCTGCATCTCCTCACAAACCTGAGATCTGCTATCCTAAACAATCAGCGGTCTTCATTTTTCATCACTTTCTTGACCTTACAAATGTCACAGTTTATAGAACAATTGAATTGGCTAACTACAGTAAGTGATTAGTTTGGTAGGGTAAGTACAGTTCCTGTACTATAGTTAATGCAGTAAACCTGAATATGGTTGTGTGACTGATTCCTGAGTGCTTGAGGTTTTTGTGGTGATCAGATGACATATGGTACAAGAGACAGAGAGTGTTCTTGATAAGACAATCTCTGGTGCCAACGATGTATGGCTTAAGATGAGAGAAAGAAGCCTCTCGCAGGATGCCTGATTGGTTATGGTCATGTACCCCAGTTCTGATTCCCTGTTGGCCTTGGTGTTAGCCACTCCCCTATACTTGAGACCGACCCATCACGTGTTCGGGGTCATTTGCCTCTGGAACCCTTCACGAGCTGTAGCAATAAACTGCTGTTTGTGGAACTCTATGCAAGGACCCTTCTCAGCTTCTTGCCGGCGGATTTATGTTACTGCAGTCATCCCTGTGCCTGTGCATTCATGCATATGAGCCCACAGAGCCAGAAGGGACCCAGTAACAGTTTTTAATGTAGTTTTATCTTGTTTGGCTCTCACCATGCCCAGCAAAGAAAAAGGTGCAACAGGTACACAGCTCCTGTTTGAAGAAAGTTCTTCTCTGGAGATCAGAAAAGATCTTGTTTGCCAAACTAGATGTGCTGTTCTTGTGCCAGCATTATTTTTCTGTTTTAAGAGCCGCCTCCCACATACACACATTCTTCCTCATCCTGCATTTATAGATAATAATTCCATATGCTCTCATTTTTTTTCTTTTTTTGCTAGACTCCCAGCCTATATACAGCCTTTGCTTGAAAAATAGGCACTTCTGAGTCCTCAGCTGGATACCTGTTTACAACCTCAGTATCTTGTTTCCAAGTCAAGTGGATTCCAAAAAGAGCCAGTGAAGAAAAGGCCAGATATGAAGGGCTGATGCTCCTAGCTGGTTTTCTGTAAATGCTGCATTTCAGTTGGCCTTCCTTCTATACAGACACAGATCTTGAAACAACGTTAATACTTTCCTATCTGCGTTAGAAATGAGTAAAAAGATTTGCTATTTTCATTGCTGTATCAAACTAGCTCTTCCTGACTAAAACACTCAGGATTTTTCTCTTTCTCCTGCTCCTTCTCCTTCCATTTTATGACCATGCATTGTCTATTAGATTTTTTTCCTTAATAACTCCTATTTCATGAATATTGCATTTTTCTCCTGTTACTATTCCTTCCATTTTCATTAGCTCTCTTTTTCTATTCTCATAATATGAGTAAATATTACGAGAAAAATATTATGAGTATATTCTCATAATAAAGGATAAGACTGAAATCAAGAATCATAGAATCACTGAATATCTTGAGTTGGAATGGATTTATCAGGATCATCAAGTAGTCCAACTTCTGATTGAAAACATTAAATCCATAAAAAATTAATTAAATAGAGCACTGAAGAATTACTGAGACTACAGGAGGTTCCTGCATTTTAGGGTGTTGGTTTCTTTGGAGTTACTGAAAAAATATACTATGTCTATTTGATCGTGCTTACTTTTTTGATCCATAAGAGTTAGTATAGCAAACCCAAGAATACCTCAAAACCTGGCTCATTCAGCTGTGGAATCCTATTAATATAATAATACATAGCAGGCTGTGAATTTTATAAAAAGAACATATCTGCAAGACACCTTGTTTACAATAAGTGTATCAGCCCTAGTTGCATGCAAAGAGGCAGATTAGCAGAAAAACTCAGTAAATATTGAAATACTACTAATAAAAAACAGTACAGGATATGGGAATTCAATACTTGAACTATTAAAACATAAATTAAATGCTTTATTAAGATAACCACCTCAGTGCATAACATGCAAAGGGTAAAACAACAATATTCTCTATGGGTACCCTTTAACCTAAGTACTGGCTTTTAAAAAGAAAAAAGAAAAGAAAGCAGCCATGAGATTCAAGAACAAAAAAAAGGCTAAAATTGCACCCACTGTAAACAGGGAAAAAAGTTATAAGTGTTCAGTAACAGCAGTATTATCTGCAAAACATATTGTCCTGATGTTAAGAATTGCAGGAAAAATTTAAAAAAATATCATGGCGATGTTGTCTTTCTGTTTCTTGAGAGTATCAAAATGTCAGTGAACTTTCTCATTCATTCTCAAAAGTAGCAGTGCCAGTTTGTTCCCTGTAAATGAATGACACCAAGAGAGGCTAAGACCGGTTTTGTGGAGATGAACAAATTGAGAAAATGAATAGAACAAAAAGCACTAAGCATATTTCAAGATTCAGAAGCAACCAGGTACTCAAAAGGCAAACTAGGTATTTGACTGTGGCATTTGATTTCAAAGCAAACAGAACACAGAAAAGTCACTATAATAGGAATATAGGCTGTTAGAGTAAAAAAAATTAAAAGGGTAAGAAGTATAAAGGGCAACAGAATAAGAATTTGTCACTGGACCAGAGACAAGATGTAACGTGTTCTCTCACTTTGGAACCTCAGGCTCACACCCTTCAGGTAGGCTGGAAGTCTCTTTCTGTGAGGGCCATATGTGAGGCCACATGGCCTGAGATAGACAGGGACTACAGACTGGCTGATGTTGGAATCCTTGGTTTAAGGAATAGGCTGCCCAAAGTGTAGTTGGGAACCTGTTGTTCTGTTTTAAATTTATGGAGCTAAGAATAAACATCCATACTCTGGTGACTCACACCTTTATTATACACCCTTCAAAAACACAAATGGGTTTTCTAACCTGAAGTGCAAACATGCAGCCACAGCTAATCAGCTTTGCAAAAAATTACTTGGAATATGTCAATCCTTTCCACATTGCCTGGGGCCTCTCAAGTCTTCTTCCTCTTGGGTTCTCCAGCTGCTTCTGCTCTTCGTTGTGATTAAACAGGGACAATGGCACAAGAGCTTTTGTCCTGTGCTGCAGTACATCAAACTAGCAAGGTACCTTATTCTGATGGCCCTTCTCTCTAGGGGCAACTGGTTATCGGATCTTAATGAATATCTGGCAAAGCTGCAAACTAGAAAAAGATACCTCCATGTTTTCCTGAGCTGAGTGCTACTTAGCACTTCTGTGGTAATGCAGTTTTATTTGTTCCCCTTCCTCTTCTCTCTAAGCCAAATTATAGCAGGAATTTACAAAGTTTGCCTTTACAAACAGGTCTTTAATTTATAAGGAACAAGAGACCGTGGTGTCAAGTCTGATCTCTATACACATGGCCCCTTGAGTTTCATGTCCTTTTATCAAACTTCTTGCTATTCTTTGAACTACTGTATAACACTAAGAAAGAAGCAGTCTTCCTTTCAGACTCTAAGGAACTCAAAACAATTCTGACTCCGAGTAATAACTGACCTCTCACTTAAAAAAAGAAAAAAAATCCATGGTTGTATACTGAATTTTCCCAGTTTTACTTAGAGCAGTTGGGTTTCAGTATGCCTTTGAAAGATCAAAGAGCTCTCTTCAGCTAAACAAGTAGTGATGGTAACAATAGACCATCATACAGACTTCTGCAATTACCCTCACAAAAGTGTGGAGATCTTGTTCTTCTCTCAAGGAAGGCCAAAGCAGTTTAAAATCCCTGTTTTATGCTTTTGGTTCATCTATTTAATCATCTGGATTTCTTTGTCAAAGCAAGCATTATTTCTTTTTGCCAGTGTTTTCAAACTGTGGGGTAGCAAAAGGACCTGATAGACATGAGGATTTGCTTTAGTTTAGACATCAGCATTCACTTACTAAAAAGTAAAAATGGCTTAGCAAACTCTAGACCTGTCACAACCTAGCTCAGGTACTACGAGAACTCTCTTGAATAGCTGAGCAGAAGATTAAAATAGATTTTAAAATTATTTTATCTAGTGTATACAATTCAGTGATCAGGAATGAAAGTTCAAGCCTCTGAATACTTGCAAGAGCTGTACAAGTCATATTAGGAGACAGACATTGCCACCACTGCAAATCTACCACCCTAACCGAATAGTCAGCCATTGGTTTCAAGCGTGAGTCTTAAAGGCTAAACGGGAAACTTAGCCTGAGACATCACTGATGATTTTCTTGGTACATGTATAAAAAATACAAACAAGGTTCACTCAGTGAAGCACCTTTGAGAGTATCTCTGGCAAAAACTCAAGATATGTCAGGGAAAGATAGGCTTGCAGCCACAAATACACTGTCAGGTTCTCATGTTGTCTTTGTCACAGTCTTCCTGTCTGGTCTTAGACAGATCACTATTTGATGCTTCTACATTCTCCCTGCAGTAAAATGTTAACAATGTCCAGTTCTGTATGCAATGATTATAACATGATTTGAGAATCTTGGGTGTAATTTGTTCTGTGTTAGTTTATGGAAAGACTGAGTATCATTTAACTGGAATCAAGATTAGCAACACTGTGGCTTTGCCACAGCTTGCTGTATTTAGAGTTTAGAGGGTGGGGGGATGGCCTATCCTTAATCCAATGGTAGAAATGCAATGGTAGAAAATCTCATTGTTCTCAGGTTTTTGTTATTATGCCCCAGCTGAAGGTTACTGTCACCAAAGGTTTGGATGAGTACGTAGAGGGGTTTCTGCATTCCAAGGTTGCCTATATTAGCTAAAGTAGCACTTTGAGGTATCTTAAAAATTCCTTGGAAAGGAATATGTGTGCTTCATATGTGAGGTTAAAGAAAAATAAGTGCCTGACTCGTAATGACATTCAATGGGAATACAATGAGTTCATAAAGGGATGCATGCCTAAACCCCATTTTTCATTTAGAATCTACAATTGAATCACCTACAATTCAAGAGCACCAACTTTCTTTACAGCTTTTTTCCAAGTCAGAGGAAATTAATTCCAATATCCTAATATCCTCCCACTGACTATAATGGGACTTCTGTCCTGTACTGCATTAGTCAATTAAAAAAGGGAATAATATAGTAGAAGATGGCAGCAGGTATTCCGCTGAGATTAGGAGAAAATATTTTTTATTTTGGAAAGAGTACATTCAGCAAACATGCACTGCAATAATAATTTTAGTATATTTGCCTTATTCTTTAAATTATGTGATGTGTAGAGTTAGTGAAATCAGTCTATATTATATGTCCAGTTTTATTTATCTTTGATTTCTCTGGGAATTTACCCAGGGACAGCTGATTACTCTTTATCAGTGGTCAGAATTATCTATTTAATCACTGACAAAATGTTTTCTTTGGAATCGTGAACTTTTAAAAATGCTTCATAATTAAACTGTAAACAAATACAGCACCTTAATTAAGGTATATGAGCACATACATTTCTAATTCAGAGAAAACCTCTATTCTCCTGTGAGGGTAGGAGGAATCTATCTGAAAGATGAACTACAAAACAAAACAAAACAAAAAAAACCTTGGCCTAATATCCAGAAATGTTTTTACTGGGATATAGTTGAATAAAACATCAGGCTTCTTTGGCAAGTAACAGCTTCTGACTACTCCCTGATGGATGCACTTGAAAGCAAATGCTCATCCTTTGCTTACTGACAAAGGTGACCCTTTGATATTCTGAGTGCTTGATGCTGACAATCAAACCCTGAAATGTGTGTATGAATTTTATATGCTATATAAAAGTGTGTGTGTCAGGGAGGAAGAAGGAGGATGGGGAAGGGAGGATAAAGACAAATGCTAAAACAAATGAGAACCTACATTCAGATTTAAACAAAGACTTAACAAAAAGGAAATGAATTCATATCCACAGGTTTTCACACCCCTGTCGTTTAGTTCTATAGGTCAGAAGCTGAGAAAAGGAAAAATATTTCCATTCTCTCATGTTCCCCAACTTTATTTCTAAACAGAAGTTTGTGTTATATAACCAGATAATCAAGGATATGTGAGACAGTAGATGCAATATAAAAGGTCATACATTTATCTCTCAACAGGACCCTCTTGAGGATGACTCCTCAACTAGAAAAATGTTTATGGGAAACTTTAGCCAAGTCTGGCATTGAGAAGATACCTCTTCCAAGTAAGTGTTCCTCATAGTGCAATTAGTGAGGCTGTGAATGGACAGCTCACGTGACCTGAACGTTGCAGGAGAATGATATAGATCCTTACAAAAGCCAGGTCAGGAAGGCAAGGAGGTGGATTAGCAAATAATCAGCACATGTAGGTGGAGCTTTGCTTTGGAACAGGTGACAAATCAGTCGAGATCTTGAGGATAAGAGGACAAACCAACACAAGACATCACATTAGGTATCTGCCACAGACTGTCTGCTCAAAGAGATGAAGCAAGATGCAGCCTTCTTTAAGGAGAAAGCCCTGTGATTCCAGGTCATAGTACTCTTGGGGGACTTTAATCATTCTTATGTTTGCTGGAAGAGCAATATGTCTGTGTGCAAGCAGCCCAGGTTTCTGCAGAATGTCCTAAGACAACTTCTTCACCCAGGTGATTGATGAGTTGACCAGAAGGTGTGTTATGCTGGACCCATTTGTCATGAATAAAGGAGAACTGCTCAGGGATATGGAACAGCACTTTGCCCAGAGGCCCCAAAGAGCCTTGAGTCAGGCAGAAAATTCTGGTAGAGTGAAGCATTATCCCCAGTAGACAAAAACTAATAAACCAGGAGCCTTTTAAGTAAATTTGAAACACTCAGTTCCATAAGAAAAAAATTAGATACATCTAAGGACGGTGACAGTAATGAAATGTTTCTTTCTATAATGCCTGAAAAGCCACGGTCTTTGGGGAAAGTACTTAAATTCTGAAAATAGGGGAAGTCACACCAATTCAGGTTCAAGATCCAGCATAGCCTATTGCATATTAATTTTGACTAGACAACCTGGAATTCTTTTGGTGAGAATACTTGTGTCTATGCTCTCCCAGTTATATAATATCTAGTATTCATGAAAGAAAAGAATTCTCTCTGAAGCACATGTAATTGGTGTGATACTATCAGTCTAAAAATTGTAAAGGAAATTGTTCATAAAATATTTCTGTATGTAAAATAACAGATATTTATAAGGTGAATGGTGTAGATCCTGACAGGATCTGCCTGGAAGTAGCATGAGGCTCAAGCTCACATGAGTCCACAATTACCACGAATATACATGCAAGAGTTTTCTTCCACAGGCATAAACTCTTAGCCTGCAACCCCCTTGGCAGTTATTCCCAAGATGTGGGAATTATGCTATTCCCACAGTAAGTAATTTTAGCAGTTGTAAGCAGCATTAACTGTGCTTTGAGCAACTGACCTGAAATGTGTAAAACTCTATGAAGTGGAAAGGAACTATGAATGGGTGCTCTGACACCTCAGTTTGCATGCCCTTTAAATCCTCAGCCAGTGCCCCCATCAGCTTGGTTGCAAGGGCTGCTAGGTATGAGGAATTATGTCATAGAGCCAAAGGTACAGCTATGTTTGGTTCTGTCTTTTGGGGGGAACTTGACCTTCCATTAATGATAACACGATGCTAAACACAAAAGGTATACAAATTACTTGACTGAACTTGATGTTGCCTTCCAACATGAAGATATAGGATGAGCAGAGATGACAAATGTGCTAAAGATGACTGAATGATCATTATGTGAGCCTGAGCAACACATTAAAACCTTCTTTGTTCCAGCAGACATCAAATGTGAAACACCACTTGATGTTTCACAAAGAGACAAAGTATGAAATAATGCCAGAGGGACAATATTCCTATACAGAGAGGTCACTTTAGCTGAGCTCTCCAAGAGCCTGGCCCTGTACCACATAGCATAAGCAAGCTGGGGATAGAAGGACTGCAATCTTTATCAAATGATACGACTCCAAAATAAACAACTCTGTAAAGAAAACAGTCGGAATTATAGTTCCAACATAAACATTTGCTAATGCTTTCCCCCTTCTCCATTAATGTAAGTTTTTAACGCCCAGCAGCTCACTCAGTATTTTATTTCTTTACAACCCTCGTTTTTCTGTTTTGGAGTGGGTTTTTTTATGAAATTAGGAGGCAAGAGAGAAAGGACTGATATTTTTTTCTTCCCTTTTCCTTCTAGAGGGCAATTCTTTCCTTTCCTTCATCTGCCTCCTAAGACTTTCATGAAAACTACAAGCTTCACTGCATCCTGAAGTACTTGCAAGTGCATGTTGAAGTTTCTTTCACCCCACTAATGGTGGAAGCAAGCCACAGTCTGCATTAGCGCATATGGATCGACAGTAGGCATTCACATCACAACACATTTTCAGTTTGTGTTTTGAAATGTTACACTGACTGGCCACAGCTCTCAACCCGCTGCTGCCCCACTGTGAACTGATGCTCACCAGTGAGGGAAATGGCAGCAAAAGAAAAGGGAGGCACAGACAATATGTTGAATTTAATAAAGAGATTTCTCTAAGCTTTATGGTTTACTGTATTTGGTAAGCCAACTGTGAACAACAAATGGTGAAGTAACAACGGTTGTCCTAAGCCTGAAATAGGCATTTTATTTTTTAGCTGTCGCTAGCCTTCAAAATTTACATTCATGATGTTGGAACTTCACAGTGAGAATGGTACTGTGCTATACAAACAAATAAGAAAATAGTAATTGCAGCTCCAAAGAACAATGATCTAAATAATCCATAATAAAGCATGAACTTCACATGTAGTCTCTCCCTAGAGAGGAAGATTAGTATGTTCAGCTGTTTTTCTATAGCTGGAAGTCTAGGGACACACAATTCAGGACTATGTGCAGACTGCTAACAAGAGTAGAACAGGATAATCTGTGAAAAGATGTGATCCAAAATGTAAGCACTGGTATGAGTGGGTAATTAGCATGTGGAAAACAAAATTGTTTTGTTTGGGACACAAAAGTGAAAAATAAGAACTAACAGAAATATTGCCTTGAGGGTCCCAGGATTTGCTTGCTTTGTAGGTGGAATGGGAAGAAGGGGAGGAGGTTATGTATCGTTACACTGTAAGTACCATCATGTGCCATAATGTAGGAAATGGGGTTTGTTTGAAACAGATGGTTGCAAGGCTCTTATGTTGTGTAATATATTTGGATGCAAGGATGATGCCAAGTAGATTCACAATTATGATGATCGTAAACATTAACCATGCTATATTTCCTGCCTTTTCATTTTCTGAATAACATCCTTGCCGATCCCACCCATTGCTCATTATCTCCTTTCTTAGCCCCCATATGATGGTTTAAAACCTGCAAGCTGTTTCTGGATTGTCACCCTGGGCCTTTAACCTCTCAACTGTCCCTCATTACGGAGTTATCTCTATTCCGCAGAGGCCGGCAGCACAGAGAAGTTCTATCAGCGCCAGTAAATCTTTCGAAGAGGAATATAAGACAAGTGTGTGTATGTGTGTGCAATTCAATATAGAAATGAAGGGCACTTGGGAAAGTCAAGTGGTGGAACATAAAATATGACTGATGGATGAGGAATAATGGAAGCGCAGATGCGCCACAGCATTTGTTCTACTTTTTAAGAGAATAACAAGTACTCAGTCCATTGATGTGTGAGGCAGGTGACCTAATTATATAAATTCGGGAGGTGGGAAGGGGCTAAGAACTCTGATTTTTTTTTTGTTTTCATTCTCTGTTTCGAAATTTCTGCCTTTTAGCTGTGCAGAAGGCCACTTAACCTCCCTGTACATCAGTTTTGTCACATGTAAAAGACTGATCTTAATGCTTACAGTTCTTCTGGATGCAGAATGCAAAATCTAGACCCTGAGAGAGGCTATTCTGATCATCAAAAATGAATGGAAAATTGCTTTGAGATACTCCCTGAATAAACAGAACATACGAAGGTAACTTTTAACTTTAGTCTCTGCAAAAATACCAAATAGTCACTGTGCTTGGAACAGGAAACTGAAGGCATCAGGCATGTATCATAGTGCAAGTTACAAGGCAAGGAAAACAAATACTGAGCAAGTGTCTGCCAATAAAGCTGCATAAAGGATGTTAAAAGGGAAGATGGGGGAGTCATTTTAGTTTGACTTTTCACATCTTGTTTTTTGGGGGGAAGAAAAATTTTAAAGGTAAGTGCAGAACACTAGTGCACTAAAAGCTGAGAGAAAGTGAAGATTCCTCTTGCTAGTTATCATGCCATACAATTAAGATATGATACCTTTTAACCATTGGAGAAATGTTACTCATTACCTCATAAAATGCTGAAAAGGCATGGACTGTATTACATGACAGTAATTTTCTTTGTTTAAATAGCCCCTCATGTGTGCTCACAGCCAGATAATTTTGCCTCAGTACATTGCTTAGTCCCTCTACTTGAAATGGCTTGGAGAGATTTTGCCTTTTGTTTTATTTGCTTCTGCTGAAATACACCTCTGTGCTTGCCTTCAGAATAGTTGTAGCCAGAAGTAAAATCAGACAAAAGAGAGAAAACACTGCTGAAACTATACTATGGTAACATTTAGTTCATCCCTGCCTCAAAGCAGGGTCAACAGTACCTTAAACTATTGCTTGACAGAGGGAAATTCATCTTTCCAAGTGGTTCTTTCACCAAACAAAAAGATTCCGGGTTTGCCTACAGTAACACAGTATCCTTTTTGCTTTGCCCAGCCACATACCAGCAGGAGTTTGACTTTATCTTCCTTGAAAAATGGAATTGTCAGCAGAGGCTGATTGTTTATGATGGGTTGTACAGGTAGTAACATCAGATAGCTTCCAGGCGAGCATACTGCTTGAACTATATGAACATCAATAAGACACAGCAGAAATGAAAAGTATGTCTGGAAGTTTCCTTCTAGTGCCAGACAGACAGAGTGTTACAAAACTGTTCCACAGTTGTGCCTGTTGTTACCAGGAAAGCAAGATGGTCCTTTCCATTGCAGACTGCCAGAAGCTGTTCTGGGGTTAATCAGTAACATTTAAGACTTGTTCAGATCTTTCTTCAGTCCTAAGAAAAATGGAATCCTATCCCTTTATGTAACAATGATTCTAGGTTTGTGCTCTAAACTCAGTGATGGATGCCAGTATATGGATTTTACGTAGCCAGTGGGACAGCCATGTCAGAGCTGTCAAGTGCATACAAATAGTAACTATACCTGCAAGTATAATCTTGGAACAAGGCAGAATTTTCCTCCTTTTTTTACCCCTGGAATATCTGAAAATATCTAGAAAACACAGTGTATATTTTTATATGCAGCTACACTACTACTTCATTGTTTACCTGTGATTTAAAGATGCATTCACCTCAGCCCTTTAAAATTGTACTAAGCAGCCACAGGTACGACTAGATCTCATTTAAAATCTAACCCAGATGTTGCAAATTTTGGCTAGGTAGTAGTGCTAGACACTTCTCTACTTTGATGCTCATGTAATTCCTTTATTTTATTTTTGGATTGAGTCCCTGCCAAGCGCTGTAATTTCTGAACCAGAAGAAAAGATATCTTCAGGTTAAAATGTCACTATGCCCATCAGTCACACTTCAATGCATAGCTATAGTTCACAAGTTATTCAGCAGTGCAATGAATAATTCCAGTCTAGAACTTTTCTTCAAGTTCCTTATTATTGGGTCTGAGACTAGTGTGACTGGAGGCGTGAATTTCAACTCTTTTAAAAAAGACTTTATTTCACAAATATACAGGAATGAAATTCAGGAATACAAGGATGGATAATAAAGCAATCGATCTGGTGTCAGCAAACATCAACTTGTATTTGTAACACTGCGAGCGTCTCGTTGGCAGCTGCACATCCTTGTCCAGTGAGATACAGCTGCATGTTTGGGCTGACAATGAAGTGTGCAGCATACAAAACTGGGGAGCACTTTTTAATAGGTGACAGTACTCATGACTGCTGAAAAAAGGTTTCATATGTGCTTGGACAATTAACTCCTAAAGGATGGAAAGCTCTGGGTTCAATGAATAAAGAGTATACAGGGTATGGAGAACAACAGTGCTCTGGTCTCTGACTCAGATGATGCTGCAGCATTGTCTTCAGTACTGCCTTGAGCTCTGTCTTCAGAGAGATTGCTTTTCTTTTTTATTATCTCAAACCTGAATGCATTCCCTTTCACTGTTCCTTCCCTACTCTCTAAAACTACTAAGATGCAAATATGTTTTTTGTAGTATAAACAGTTACAGAATTTTACAACTATAATTTGGGTAGCTCATTGAAATAACGCTGTTTTTTAGAATCTTTCACAATGGACTTCTTAAATCTCATATTTTGATGTAGATGTTTGGATTAAACAGATGTTAAAAAAATGAAAAGGCAAAAGTGAAAATAGCATGAGCAAAAGGGTTTTTTTTGTAGCTTATATAGAATCTTTTTTTTTATATAGTTATGATGTTAATGCCCACTAGCTTTAACCACTAAACACAAAAAAAATCCAGAAGATTCATGTCTGCCCATTTATACAGTAAGGCATAAGCACAATTCTCTTTTATATACATATATTGCTATTGTTTTAAAAGATTTTGCTGTTCACATTTCTTTTTTATATTCCTAGCATTTTTAAGTCCATATTTAAGGTTAACATTTAGTCCTCTGAGAAAAAAAAAGCTTCATAAAAATGTTCATTATCCTCATTTGCCCACATCAATCAAGTTTAATTGCTCAGTTAAATTGCCTGGTTACCTCAATTTGGAGACATTTAGATGTTTCTATCATTTCCCTTCACACCAATCCTCAACTTTAATAATAAAAGGCTGCTCTTCCATGCCTCTTGGCTAATTGTTCAGTTACAAGAGTGTGAGCAGTTCTGGCATTTGAAAGATGTGTGAAAGGCCACTTGTGAACGGCTTAGGAACACAGAATCAATGACATTTATACATTATGTGTTGTTTCTGTGCTTTACAACAGAAAGTGTAATAAAGTACAAATAGGTGGAACAACAACTTTTAAAAATAACATACATTTTTTTCTCTGTCTTGACTCCTGTTGAAACTGTCTTGGTTTTCTGGCCCAACTAGACCATTTTTTAACTGTCTCTCAGCAAACTTATCTTGCAGGAATATTCACTTCCCCATCAGTCCCTCTAAAGTCAATAGCTTGCGCTCTTATTCTGCAGTGGAAAGAATGGGGGACTGAGCAGCTTTAATGTCAAAATTCACAGTGAAAATGAGAGACTGTAGGACTCATCTCAGGACCACAAACTCTATCTTGGAACAAAAAGATCCCCAATACCCTGGCCACCCTCAGCAGACTGTGAAACACAAGAGTGTGTGGAGGACTGTTGTCTTTCATTTTTTTTCCTTGTCTCCATGTTTCATATCGGTTGGTTTTTTTCTTTCACTGTCTCATCTTCTGTTTTTGTTTTTGCTCTCTTTATGTAAACTTTCTCCCAGCTCTTATCCTCTACTCCCATTTAATGTCATTTTCCCCTCCTTTCCATCTCTATTCCTCTTTGCAAAGCTTCCATTCCTTCCACCTCTGTCTTTCTAGTTCTTTTCTCTTACTCTCTTCTGGTTTTTTTTCTTACCCTCTTATCTTCCTTCTCTACTTCTCCTCTCTGAGGACTCTCTGCCTTTGGCCTTTTCCTGTAGATTGGGCTCAATGGTACCTTTCATGAATGCTGATTATCCTGGCTGGAGTTCTATGAGTATTACACCAGCTGAGTAGCTCTTCATTTGAATTATGCCTTGCAGCCATTTAGCAGCAAAGGAGTGTCGCATCCAACTCTGACTGACAGCTGACTGGCAGGAAAGAAAAGCAGCCACCATCTCTCACGGGAATGCTCAGAAGCTTGCAGAGGGAGATAAAATGTCAAACCGCTGTGATCTGCAACCTTTGCTAAGAGGCTTGAGAGATCAAACTAGATCAGACACAACACCATTTTAGTTTGGAAAACCAAGCTGTATTGTTTCTGCTTTGAGTGTCATCATCAATAGCACGATTTCTGCATTCTGCAAGACAGATTCCTATAGACTATGGCACCTTGGGCAGTATAGGCTCTCTTTACGCTCTTAACACAGATGCATCAGATCTACAGCTCACATAATGGTTGTTACTTACATGGGGGTCTGCTGCTCAGGGACGTGGATGTTGTTCTCAGAGTTAAGCTGTGACTTTTCTTTTTTAAATTTTTTTTGAACCCTTTCCCACCTGTCAGCATGCTTTGAGATTAGAAGTTTTCAGCTGCCTGTTGCTTCTTAGTATATATGCAGAGTGTGCTTCAGCCATGCTTCGTAGGAGCATGGCTGGTGTTGTGAAAGTTATGTCAAGCAGTCCTCAGTGGCACCACGAAATCTCATCAGAAAATGGCTGCATCATTGTTGTGTGCAGTGGGGAATAAAAAGGGAAACTATTGCCTTTTGCTGGGTAGAGACCATCCTCACTGAAAATGCAGGTACTGTGAATCCTAACTTATACCTAAACCTCTTCTGGTTTATATAGTTTGACTGTAGCAAAATCAATGAGCATGAGGGAAAACACACATTCCATTTTGAAGCTAAAAATCTGGCCTATAATTAAGCTGCATTATTTCCCGACACAAAATAAAATGGAAAATCTTTAATGGAATTGCCAATGATTTGCCCTGGGACTTCCTGGTTATATGAAGAACTTCTTGTTGATTACAATTCGAAGTTGAAACGTACTAACCTTTCCGCTGAATTACTCCTCAGCAGAAGCTGGGCACACAGGAACACGAGCTAGAAGTTGTAGCAGGCACTGTTCTTCCCTACTTGCTACTGCTGGCTTTCCTGTGTTTCTAAAATCAAAGCTTAGATGCATACGAAAGAAACTTACCTTGCCAACATACTGGTAGTCAGTTCCTGTGTATTCCTCCAATAAAAAGAACTGATTCCACATCCAGCTCCTTTTGGAACGATGGAGGTCTTGCCTGCTGTTTCCAGACAACACCAAAACCTTTTCTTTTTCTGGAAAGCCACTAGTCCTCTTGGATAATGGAGTTAAGAAACTTTGGTGGGGCTGACCAGCCCACAACAGCAGCCAGAAGCAATGGTAAGTTCTCATCACGGCAACACAAGAAGGTCTAAATAATGATTTTTTGTCTCGTCCTCAAACTAACCTACTTTACTGCACTGAATCCAATCTCATGCCGTCTTCCTTCTTTAAATAGTCTTTGCAGTCTCAAAGGAACTCTGAAAAGAAAAATAACAACTTTTTTAGCATTTCCAAAGGTACTTAACTGTCATCACTGCAGCAAGTAAGTCCACAGAGCAGATGAGTAATAATGATTGTTGAAAACCTGGGCTGTTTCTGAATCAAAATGTTGCAAGCGGTCCGTCAAATGATCTGAGTGAATCCATACAGAGTAGGGAGAAGGAGTCATGATGCTTGGATTTAGGGTGTGTGTGGGTCCCCTTTAACTGCATTTACTTCCCTTGATCAATAAAGGCAAGCCACATATTTATCTTTTTACTGCCGGAACTTTGGGATGGAACTGATTACTTTCTGATTGGGGATCTTGATGATGTTACCTTATTAAATTAAAGAAATGCTAGCAAAACTGCACACTGTCTTCCCAGGAGGCATTCTGTTGCTATAGTTATGGACTGAAGAGACTGGACTTAACTCCAGGATTTTTCACCCACATTGGAGGAGTTTTGCCTTTGACTTCATTTAGAAAGCCCCGGCTTAACAGGTTAGGGAAATAAATGTGTGTATTTGTCATTATCTCACACGTAACAGACCTGCTAGTTATTGCATATGAAATGGACACCTTGGTTTTGTCATTATCTACTGCCAGAGTTTTGTACTGAGTTTTGAATCTTTACATACATAGTTACATATGCAAATGCTTTTACTAATAACTTCTAAAAATAGAAAACAAACCCCAGCTAGTTCATTGCTACCTGTGGGTTTTTACTAGCTACTGCTTCCTACTATTATTAATATAAAATATTGGTGCACCTACAAAATAATTACGAAAATTATTTCAATCTTTGAATACTGTGTAATTTTCAACATGCAAAAAGCTACAGATACAGTACCTACAGTACAGTAGTGTTGATGGTTCTTCTGTTTTTAAATAGCTGAAAGCTTCTATTCAGAAGGAAGAAGATATACTGTGTGTCTCAGGTAACCAGTCATACAAAATGCCTAATGAACAGCTTTGCAACATTTTATAATGTGAAGAAATCAGAATTAGTTGACAGAAACATTCCACAACATGTATTTTTGTTGTAAACACTTCATTATATTTTTAGTTCAAACAGATCTATAATCTCAGATAAGGATAATTTGATTAACTTTCATTTGCTTTCTCACTGATGCTCTTTGAAAAAAAGTTTGGGGTTTTTTCTCAGTATTCTGATCAAAACCCAGTAAATCATTCTGAACCAGCTCAAAATTCAATACAGCATCTCCAAGTATTTGCAAAGAAAGACTGTGGAATGACAATCTGACTATATGAAATTGAAAAGAAAATTTTTGTTTGTTTGCTTCATTGCATTTCATGCAACACTACTTGGATCGTATTCTGTATCAAAGACCATTTTTTCTCCTATAATATGTGTTTGTCTATTTAAAGGTGTATATTAGACAGAATTTAGCCTTTGAGCTATGCTGAAGGAGTTACAGCACCTACAATGCCTCGGGTTAGCTACTCTTCTGACTGTTGTTGTTCTTGGTAATAAATTGTACAAAATAACCCTGAGTCTCTTAGAGTTCCTGTTAGTAAATCATTTTCTATAAAGAAATACCACTTAGCTTTTAAATGAAGAGTAGGTAATGGAACAGGACTGTTCAAACAATACTATTTTACTGCTTCAAAAGGCAAAATTCTGTTAAGAGGCAACATCTGTGTGAGAAGGAAAAAGATTTTTAGCCTTAAGAGGATGAACGTAAATAGTACAATTAATTCTGAAGCAGTTTACTTTCCTCTGGAGAAGAGGGAAGGGTTGTAGTTAGCTCTTGTTAGCCAGGGAGCTTTCTGTAGGAAAAGACAACTCTGTCCTGCAGGTCATGGGAGCTGTGTCCACACACGGCTTTGAGTGTTGTGAGAGACACAGACCCTGGGTGTATTCACACATACTCGTAACCATCCACACAGAGACAGAACAGCAAGAACAGAGCTGCTGCTTACAACAAGACCTTCCCAGAGGAGGAACAGGAAAAGCTGGCATGACTAAGCTCAGTGTGTTCAACAATTACTTCCAGTGCAACTGACGAAGCAGTGGCAAACCAGTGTGCAGGTTGCTAGAGCAGGACACAGGCAGTAGGTTCAGCAGACTCAGGCAGGACGGAGAGATGAGGTGACTTTAACTTTCTCCATGTCTATAGTCTCTCTTGTCCTCCTCCTGTACCCTTCCAACCTGTGTAGGGTCTTGTCCTTTATCACTCTGCCAACATCCATTCTAACCCTGGCTCTCACTGGACTGTATTCAAGTGGACATCTTCCTTCATGTGATATGGAAGAGGAAATTGTGTCTCATACAACATTTTGACTTCCATTTTCTTGCCAGGTTGCTTTGGGGAGAGATTGGGGCCTGCCCAGGGGAGTTAAGTACTGCCCCAAGCAGGGGCAGATCTGGTGAGCTACCATGTGTCAGGATGCACGTATCATCAGGATGATTTGTGTTTGGAGGGCAGATGTGGAAAGACAGATTAGACAGTGGTTCTGGCTGTGCACATGTGTCCTACCTTACTGGGCAGGCAGGGTCTGAGGTAGGGAGTGAGCAAACCTACTACTTTGCCATTAGTGAGGTCTGGATTTTTGAGGCATAAGGGAGTGAAAATCATCACCTGACAGGCTCCTCTAGTGCTCATCCCACCACCCCTTTGGCCAGATCCTGTGGTGGGGCTCCATACCTCTGCTCCTGCACTTAACATTTCCTGCGAAGTGCTGCCTGGAGCAGCATTACCTAGACGGGATTTGTGCCAACCTTTTAAAGGATCAGTCCTTCAAACGCCAATTGCCAGGAAACAATTATTCCTGCGGGGGAATTTTCTGCAGTTGAAGTCAGCTATATTTCACAGCTCTGATGTCATGGGAAAGGTTTTATAGTGGCTCATGCTGAATTATAGCTTACAAGAATGATATCATAGCTGTGAAATACAGCCTTTTACTCTTCCCTGCAGAGATATGTCCAAAATGCTGAAATAAGGGCATGATCCCGTAACGTCCTTCTTGACTGCATAGCCTGCCTGATGCAGCAGAGCAGCTAAGCCCCAGCAGCTTCCCTGTGAGTGGCAAGAGAGGAGACACACCTTTACAGACCCTGGCTCAAGTGTGCAACTGGGGTGAGTACCAACTGAATCCAGGGTGTCTCTGCCCTATCGGTGCTGATTACTCTTTTATGGGTCATAGTGATAAATTCAGTTGAGTGAATAAAAAGGACACTCTGAGCTGAGCCTTTAGTAGAGTGAGCTCTTGCAGCTCTTAAATGCCATTTTGTGCTCCAGTCCCAGTGTCTCATGCTCCAGAGAGGTCTCTGCAATGGAACGTTTTTTCTAGTGCAATCTCTCTTTATTTTAAAAACATTTACCAGGGAAATTTTATTTTCTTTATGGGTAGATGTGCAAATATAACTGATGGGACCTGGGGATGGGGGCTAAAATTTTTTTTCTTCACATTGCACAAAGACAGGTAAAAAGAGGCACTTTAAACATGGCATTTCTCTCAAACATCAGCTGGTCAGCTGGCTGGGGAACTTGCTGTGTTAATCATCTGTCAAAAGGGAAAAACAATTTTAGTGTACAACAGGCTCAGACAACTGGCTTAGCTCTGTCAGCTCAAATATATGGCAAATCTTGGCTTTTTACAAGAAAAGAAGAAATGTGCACATCCAAACTTACAAAAAATCCCAGTCTAAGCTTAGCTTAGATCACTGTTAACATAAAAGCAATGCCACTTGCAGCCACAGAAGTTTCTTCAGTGTGACAAGTTGCAGATCTAAAGTTTATGCCCATACCTCTTTGAAGGATTAACACCTCAGACAATTACTTAATCACTATGAATATCAACTTCAAAATTATTTCCCCCAGGCAATAGTAGTCATAGTCAGCCTTTCTATTCACCCTCTCCTCCAGCACTTCATTAATGTAATGTCTTAATGTGAGAACTCAGAAAAAATTTACATCCTTCCAGAGCAATATCCAACTATTTCAACTATAAATCAAAAACGAAATGCATCCATTGGAGTCACTCCTACGAATCAGGGAGCCCTGCCCTGGAGATGCCTTTCTGGCGCAGTGACAGGCATCAGGTATAGATTCTTGACATGAGGAGCCCCAAAGAGGTTCCAACTCTGTTCCTGTTCAGCACTGTGAGTTGTAATGCTCTTCCCAGCGGGTTGTTAAATAAACCAAACTAGCAAAGAGCCTTCACATGAGAGGCATCAGCAAGGAGAGGGAAAACAGATTTTCCTCATTCCTTTCTGTTCAGCCCCATAGTACGCACTCCATCAACAGACTCTCAAAGGCATATGCTTTATAAAGCAGACTAGACTCTGGACTCTAATGTTTTTTACAGAAACAATTATGTTTCTGTATGAATTTATACATCCTGGATGTGACGGGCTGCTGATAATTAGATTTTAAATAGCTTCTAAGTAGGCTAGCAAGCATCAGTGTCTTTAAAGTTTCTGATACAGCCTTTATTCAAACAGAAGTGCCAGTTTAACAGATCCTTTATTCCCTAGTCAGAGAGGTACAGTTTCATTGTTCGAGCGTTGGATACAAAGCTTTGCAGATTTGGATTAAGGTCCATTAGTAAACTGGAATGAACATCAACTGTGTTTTGAGGAACTGATAATGCACTGCTATTCTCACAGAGCAACTGAATGAGGAACTGAAAGTTAATATACGCTTTGGCATAGTATATAGGAAACTGAGCATGGGAAATGTTTAGGGGCTTGCAGGGTGATTATTTATTTGTTTATTTATTTATTTCTGTGACACAACAAATTGCATCAATCATTACGGAGTTTGCTTAGTGTGAGGAGCCACTTCTGTTTGAATTCAGCCGTTTTAGTTTGCCTCAGCTCTGGTTGTCGGGGCTGTCAGAGGCATATGGGGGGAGGGATCGTACACCTGCCACTAGCAGGAGGCAGCCAGGAGTGGGGGAAGCCTCGTCTCTGGGGATGCTTCGCCTGGCAACACCCCACACGAGGCAGGCAGTAGGAGACACTGTGGAGGGGCTTCTCCAAACAGGCTGCGAGGAGGTCTCCACCCATGGATGGCACAGAAAGATTGAACGGGACCAGTGGTCCTCTGTCCTTGGGCAGACTTTGGGAGGGTCACGAAGGTATAAAAACCAACCGTGTCAGGGCTCGCTGGGGCTCACTGCTCTTCACTCACTGCTCCCGGTCGCTCCCTCCTTTGCCCTGGCCCCAGCCTGCCTTCTGGCTCTCCTGCCCTTGCTGGCTTGCCCTGGCACCTGTCCTGCCTTCCTGTGCCCCTGACCGCCGCCTTGCCACTTCGCCCCGTGTTCCTGCCTGGGCTGCCTGCTTCCTTCCCTGCAGCCCCGATCCAGCCGTCACTGCTTCCTACCCTGCCGTGCCGACCCAGCCGGTCGCCGCGACCCTGTCCAGGGTCCTGGTGCTACTGTCCAAGCTCCCACTCACCGCGCGTCCGGTGCCATCGCCACCGGGAGCCGTGCCTGTGGAGCCGCGTCTTAGGCTCACCCATCCCCAGGTCGGCAGCGTGCACGTCCCCCTGCCTGGGCACCGGCAGCACTGCCCTGACTCGCTGGTGGCAACGCCCTCTTTTCCTCTTTCTCTCTCCTCTCCCCCATTCCTTTTCCATTTTCCTTTCTTGTCTCTTCTAGCCCTCTTTCGTTTGGGCAACTCCTTTTACTTTCTGTTTTTGTTATCAACAAACGGTTCTCAGATACAATGTTCGCCTCGTTTGGCTTCATTTCGTTCCCGACCATCCATTTTTAAAAGAACTCTGCGCAGTTCCCCACAGTGGAACGAGACACTTAGATTCTTAGAGAAAGATGCAACAGACAGAGAATCGACCCTACTCTCTCATTCTAGCAGGTTGCACTACGAATGCACAAGTATATGTACCTTTACTGCCCCCAAATCAGGTCCAATTTAGAGTTCTTGGTGGAAAGATACAAACTAGTCCCTGGCTTCATCATCATATGAAGTGTTTACTGCCAGTGTCTTTGGAAGAAAAGGAGGGTTCTATCCTGGAAGCTCTAATTTATATTTAATTTTGTAGATGATGTGGGAGCGCATTGAAAGTATTCTGACATCATTTTCTAGATGCTTACCTAGCCAGCACCAATTAAGTCTGTCGGGCAAACTGAGCCTGCTTAAATCTCAAACAATTCTACAGAGCCAAATGGCAGTGACAGTAACTGGACGGCAGGCTCTGGATTCACAGCTTCCCTATGCAGGAGGGTCACTTCCTAGTCTCCCAGCAAGACCCTGCGGTAAGAGGAACTCTCTGTACTCAGTCCTTGCTAAAAGGACTGTCCCCTGGCTCAAATATCACGTGCTAGTGTTAAACCTGTCAGGTCTGCAAGATGGGAACACATCAACATCTTTGTCAAAGCCCGAGGAACCAAAGGTGAGGAAAGCATTACTGGGGGAGGAGAAAAATGGCTAAATAATGACTTCTGCATTTACTGTGTCAGATGTGAGAGTCTGGAGTATGGAATGAGGCATTCTAGGTAAGGATCTGGTCATCTGTTGTTTGCATTTTACCTTATTGCAAAGCCAAGCCAAAGCAGCAATGTCCAAGTTCCTAGGAGAATGTGAATGAGTCAGAGAAGCCAGGACCCTAGGGTGTCCTTGGGGCCGTCCTCCCTAATGTGAAGGATGTGATTCTGCTAGCCTGGAGGCAAGACTGCAAGGAAATGATTAAGTCTTTAAGGAAAATCTGCAAAAAAATTACTTTCTTACCATGGAGGGGGAAAGGTTAAAGTGACATTAGCTACACAAAGGAAAAAAAAAGTATTCCATCTAATTTCAAAAAATAGAAGCTTCCAAATTTATCATATTCACTTCTTCTCAGTGTCATATTAATATATTTTAATAAATCATATTAGTACATTTTCATATATAGCAAAGAATTTCTTGCTGGATATTTTCAGTAATAGCTAAGTTTCATGTGCTCAGAAGCTGTAACACTGCAGACTTGTCCATAATTGACTTGGACTTAAAACGCAGTTGTTGAGTTTGAGCTCACTTTACAATTATGTCTCTCTTATGACCATTTAAATCTGAAAGTCTCCATCTAATAATTTTCTCAAGTGTGAATAAGCTTCTACAGCACTGAAACCCAAATGCTTTTTTTCTTTATTGTCCATGAGGATTGCCTTTGTAAATATCAGTCATAAATGGAACAAAATGTCACTTTTCCAGTGCAAAGATAGCTGATGGAATTTCAATCTTCTGATAACTTTTTTTTTATATCTTTGTTATATAAACCCATATACTCTAGCGATCATTCCTGTAAATACACCACTGAAATAACAAAACAGAACAGAGCCAAGAGAGAATTCAAACTGAAAGACTTGTGGGTTTAAACTAGAGGTACTTTATGAAGACATCAAGTACACAATGTAATTGCAGCCAGCAGCCGTTGATTATAATGTCTTTCAAAGTCATTTTTTTATTCCGTTCTCTCAGCAGGAAAAAAGGTGCAGAACTATAAAAATAACTAAATGCAGCAGAAATACCAAGATAACTACTACCTCCATCCTGCACTGGCAACTATTAACATGGTGGTTTTGTACAATACAACTGATTTAATCCTAGTGGACCTAGTGAGAGCACCAGGCCTCACAAAAGCCTACGCTGAAAAAACAGGGGAAGTGAGAAGTGCATCTCCTTCTTTGATTCATGAATGGCCATGGCAAAAGATGACTGTATGGATTTATTCAAAAGCTGGTGAGTGAACTGATGATGTTGTTTGTTCTCAGAGATTTTGATTTTTTTTTCACCTGGCATTTGAAAAGAGCCTTAGTGTCATATGGTTCCAGAGATGCCCCATCTCAGCCTCTGTAGTTAGCCACACTGGGAGTGTATCTTTTATCCACTGTGCAAAAACAGTCTCAACACACAAGACGGATGTGCCGGTTTGGCCAAAATCTAGCAATATATCCTCTGAGAGAAAACCAGGTTACAACCACCCTTCCCTCCACCAGGTTTGGGAAAAAAGGAAATTTTCCTCGAAGGAAAGTGAAAGAGCTAAAAACTATTTATTTAACAAACACACAAGGAAAAGGATAATAATGCTAAATAATGAAATCTCTCGCTGTAGAGAGAAACCTGGGAAGATTTCAGAATCCCTCTGTAGGTGTGGTGTCTCTCCTCCTCGGAGCTGGGTGAGGGCCCACCCTCTCGGGCCTTGGGGAAAATTCTCCTGATGTGTTCTGATGTTGTTGAAACAGTCCAGAAGAGAAGAAGGGAAAAAACCAAAGTCCCAGGAAACAAAGTTCAGCTTTCCGTCTCACGCCGGAGAGAGGGGAAAGAAAAAAACTGGCTGAAGAAGCCAGCCGGATGCTCCCCCCGTGCTACCGCAGCCAGAGCACACAGAGAAGTGTAATCTCTGTGTCCTTGAGACACTGCTTTGAAAAGTTTGCTTGGTCCTTTTTTTTCTTCCCTCTCAAGCTCAGTTTAAAGACACAGAAAAGGCACAAATTAATTGTTTGGCATAAAGCCGTGATAGGGGATATACATGATGGAGTCACCCCAAGACAACATCGGACCAACATAGAAAAGGAAATCTCATTTTCATTGTATGGCTGCATTAAGTGACATTTCTGTGGTCATTCAAGAATTATCTGTGGAAGGGCTGAAACCTGGACCTAGATTCTTGAGGCATACAGCAGTATTCTAATCACCAGGTTATTATTCTTCCTTTCTGATTGAAGTCCAAGTCTTCCTACCTGTACTTTAAGCACCACAAGCACCTTTGCTGCACGTACTGGCTGCATATTGGTGTGAGCTGGAGGATGTGTGGACACTGTAGCTGGAGCATCTGGAAAAGGATCTGATGTTCCCTGGGTGTGAAGGCAAGAGCAGCAACCTTATGTAGGTATCACAGGCTGGTCACCTCTGCAAGGAGTGGTATGGGAGAGGAAGGACAGACATAGCTCTAGCTGATCCTGTCCTCTTTGTGAGCTACCTCTGTGTGGCACTAACAGGGAGAAGGAGCTGGTCTTGCAAAAGGCTTCCAGCTTCTTCTGCCTTTTGCAGGTGATGTGGGGATAGGCCTCCACAGCATTTCAATGTCCCCCTGCAGCAGGAAGCTCCCTGCTAATGCTGCTTTCTAATCTAAACCAAGGACAGGTATGTGACTAGCAGATAATACAGACTAATATTGTAAATTATATTAAGTTGTTCCTTGACAGAGAGAAGACTAAAACAGCCAAGCAATCAACTACGTTTAGTAGCTGAAATCAGTAGTGCTCCTACTGCTATGCATATCTGACATGTGTATTTTTTTATTCCTGATGAATACCTTAATGGCAGAGAGTAGCAGATGTGCATGGAACTAGAGCCAGAGCTTTCAGTCATACCCAAAGCAACCCTGAAGCCATGAAAATGCTTGTAGGAAAATCTTATTGCTTGTTGCAGTACTTGATAGAAGTCTGCAGTGTTGTCATCTTGTTGTCCAAGTTACTGTTGTTCTCAGACATGCAATAAGCTGCTACCACCAAATTATAAGGTTGTGGTTTCCCCCAACCCTTTTCATTTATATATTTAGGTATGTTAGAATAGAGAATTAGAAGGCTCTTCAAAACAGGCATGTCAGCAAAAAGAAATTCAGTCTACGCTACACATCAAAATTTGATGTCTGAAAAGGAGCCCAGCTTCCCTATCCAGATAATAGAAAGACTCTTAGGTGACCATAAAGTGCCTAATTTAAAGTGCTTTGTCTCCCACTGAAAAAGCTACATGGTCTGAATACCTGCTGTTATATTTCTGTTTAGACACTGGAATTTGGAAGTCTCTTAGACAGGCTCTTAGAAGTGGTCAATGACATTTTAGGCTTTCTCTTGTAAAGCAAAAATAGAGCTATTTTAAACACAACTCCAGTCTGAGAAAGGTATGGGATGCCACCACTCAAAAATGTCTGGGAAGGAAACTATTAAAAATCTTTGGACACATTAAAGAAAAATCTGGTCAGCTTCTCCCTTAAAACTGTTTTTCTTCCTCTAGGGGAGATATCCTGTTTTGCTTTATTCCACGCACACTCAGCCTACCATTTATTAGGTATCTACCTTCATGCCATCTGAGGAAAATTATCCATAAACTCCCATAAATAAGACAGAACCATAGGCAACAGATCTTTTCTGTGCTGAATAGCAATTACTCAAAGCCAAAGTGTCAGCGATACTCTCCAAACACAGGAGAAAAATCTGGGCTTGCAGATGCTTTGGTGGCATTGTAGTTCTCCCTCAAGTATTATAGTGTGATAATGAAGGCAGAGGCTATACTGCCACATGCATAGCCAGGAATAAAAGGAAGGAGGAGGTAATGTGTCTTTTCAATAAGCACAGGCATATCTTCTCATCAAAGACTGACTATTTTTGACAGTAGCAATTAGGCAGTTCAATAACAGACACAAGTAAAAGAAAATTCTTTGACAGGAGCGTTTTGGATGTGCTTTGGGCAGTGTATATTGTTGTGAAATATGATATTAATTGCTAAAATCCTAATCTGTTTCCTTCAGAAGAAACTCAAATACTGTAACAACAGAACTGTTTTAGCAAGTTAGGGCAAACAGGTAAGCAGAGTTCCCACAATCCTAATTTAAGCACGTTAGAACATATGCACTTTTCCTATGTACAAAAGAGATTATTCTTTTCTACTTTTTATTTACAACTGTCTGTAACTCCACATTTCTAGGATAGCCACAATCCCAAATGGGATGGCTGCTGTCTCTTTCTTTTTTTCTTTTAGTGACCTTAATCTTTTCTGCCTACGTTTCGCAGTTCCCCACTACAGGGACTCTCCTCGCTACCCCTGTTCCCAGTGTGCCCCATTTCATCTGTGGTAGAGCAAAGCAGTTGTCTCTCTTAAGCAGTTTTCTGTTTACCAGCTGCTGCTTGCATTTTCCTCTCTGCTAGAGGCTCAGTGCTCAGTACATTTTTCTTGACAGAAACATATGCTAATTTCCCACTCTGAAGTTAGGCAAAAACAAACTAGGTGGGACGTAAGGTACTGGAACCTGGGCATGACAGAAATAGCTAAACTCTGACTTTGCAATTGATTATCAGGAGCGTTCTTATCTCTCATAGACTTTCATGCCCATTTACCAATGTGAAATGGGTGCAGAGTGCTACCAAATCAGAAATGCCTGCAATACTCAGCTCAGTGTGGGCAAATGAACTCCATTTGTGCAAATAAGCTCCAACAGGAGAAATCAACTAGAAAATAAAGAGATGCCCATTAAGACTGATTTCATTATGAATGTGCTATTAAAAGAACTGTAGATTAGGAGGTCATGTCTCTTTTTTGATGAAAAGGTCTGTTATTTCTTTGATCATGATAGTAACTGGCTACACTAAAACGCTATAGATTCTCTAAAAGCTTCTTAATGTTACTCTTATTAACTACACAGCTTAAGAAGCTGAAGCAAAAGAGAGGAGAGCTAATGAAGATGGGCTGGCCTCCCTTCTTAGATCTTTTGATCCGACTTGTGTTCCCGTTAAGGGTCTAGGAGACCTTCTCAAGCAGGGCTAGACTGGATGGCAGAGGGTGGAGATAACCACGAGGATAGCCCAGGCGGACTAGCATGAGGAAGCAGCTGCAGCAGCGAGAGGGACTGACCATTTCTGAGTGACTTCAGAGTTACTAGGACTGAATAATGAGTATTGAAAAGGGAATAAGGCGGGCTTGTGGTTCATTCAGGGTGAATAAATACCATGCCATGCTGGCAGGGATGTTCTAGCAATTTGACAAGTAGGACATTCTGTTTCCAGCAGGATGATATTTATTCATTGTTCAAGTGCATGGCAGAAGCAGCTACACTCAACCTGCAACTTCAGGTGAGGCAATAAAGTTTACCACTTCAGCGTATATTTCCAGCCATGATGACTCATTACTTAACTGAGGTTTTGTGAACAGTGAGTGATGTTTCTGAAACTCTTGAAGTTTCATGAATAGGAAACATGCATACTTGCTTTTCAAATCACTAATCTGAGAGGTGGCTTTCTTCTCTGAGAAGGGCCTTTTAATACGTTTTTGCTAGTAATTTTATGTTTCTCGGAATATGAAAATGTATAAAAGAATAATGTTACTTGTGACTGAATAGCTTCTGAAGTATTTAATAATTCCACTTATGTCACCAGTTCTTTGAAAAACCTTAATGAGTTGCTTAATTAGAAATACTGAGGAAATTTGAATGGCAGAATTTTTTTTTCTCTTGGTTCATACAGGTCTGTATACATACATTGTGAAAATCAAATACTATACAGGTGACTAACTCCTTTGCTTGTATTGTTAAAGAATACTCCTCTGGTGAGGAGTTTTCTCTGGGCATTGAAACCAATAAAATGTATGTGATCGAATCCCTGTAAAAATGTTTCTTCTTAGGAATGGAAAAAAAAAAACCAACATCAACAAAGACAGGAAAGACTGCAATCTGACTTAAAACAATTGGTGTTTCTGGTATTGTTAAATTCTTTGCAATTATGTGTGGAATCTCTTTGGGATATAGAGAGTTTGTATTTTTTGCAAGTGGAGTCTATAATGGAATTACAGAAATCTTCCCCTTGTGTAATGGAGACTTGAATATGGTGCTTTATTTTTAAAATCTGTTCCAGACAGACTCTTTTCTATTGTTTTCCACGTAAGGGAGCTGGAGCCATGCTGCAACTCTTAACTATATTGTTAATGCTAAATAACTGTGATCATCATATGCAGCAAATTGGGGATTCGAAGCTTCTAGGACAGCTCTGCTTTTATGTTTTAGACAACTGAAGGAGCTAATCCTAAAAATACAGAACGTGTGATTCAAGTGGTTGTTCTCAGTCCAGGATTCAGTCGAACATTGCTCTGTGCAAGCCAATGAAGGCAGCAAAATTGGCCTTTGCTTACTGGAGTTTTTGATTTTGATTCTGAATTAATTCCATGGAGTTGCCAGGATTGATAGCCAAGATCAAAAACACTGGAGAAGTAGCTTGGGAGGAGCAGAATTAAAAGAAACCATTTCTGTATAATTTGAGCTTTTATGCCTGTAAACAGATGTCCCTGTTTAAAAAAACAAAGAGATACTAATCTGGACAAGAGAGACTTCTGTTTCAGAAAATGCTTTTCATCAGGCATTCCCCTGAGCCATCAATGCTCAAGAAAATCATTCCCAGTAAGAAATGAAACATGACCAACTGTGGTGCCAGTACAATCTCTGATGCTTCCTTTCACATCAGAGAGGGGTAAACCATCTATCCTTCCATTAATGTAAAGACTCCATGTATCTTAAGTATTTTCCTGAGCCAAAACTAAACTTCTCTGATGCTCTTACAGAAAGCAGTGAACAGAAACAACCAGCCTCAGTCTTGCTGAAACTGTTAAGAATTTTGTGTCAGTAGAGCCAGCATGTCACTCTTAATTTTTTTTAAATGTTTTTTAGTTCTACTATTGCTTCTTTCAATTTTTGCTACTCTTATTGGCAAAATTTCTGTTAGCCTGATTTTAATGAGCTTAAATTACTGGAACTTAAATATGACTTGAAGTGACCAAATGTTTGCTGACTATGTTCAGAGAAATCCATGCTTTTGCAATAAAGAATGCAATTAATTAAATCTCAAACATTTCTAAAAATTGCACTTATTTGCACTCATAATATGTTCCACTTCAGTATTCTTAAATATTACATGCAGTTCTACTGCACTGTGACTGTCATGAGCTTGGGCTGCTTCCTTCTGGAGAGATAAAAGCCTTCTTCCTGTCAAGGTCACTTAGCTTTTATCCTGAAGTCCTCCCAGTTTCTGCTTTTCTGTTTCCTCCTCACCTCTAATTATGGGCAACTGATGTAAGCTGAAAATTGTCAAATTGTATTGCAAACATGACTGTTTATTCACCCAAGGTACCCACATAGTCTCCATTACCAAGGAGTTTGATCACTTAATAATCTTTACTGTATTTATCCTCAGTGTAATTCTGTGAGAACTGTGAAGCTACCACTCCTGAACACAGAAAGTGAGTTTAAAGACCAGACCTTCAAAGGCATTTAGAAACCTCACTCTTACTGCAATCAAGTCAATGGCATTTAAGCCTCTTATACCCTGACATTTCAGACCTGACGCAGAAACAGAAGGCTCTACGGACACCAAAAAGTCTGAGAAATCATTATAAACTGCACATGGATAAACTTATAAATACATACAAGTTTCTATGTCATTACTCTGTAAGATTTAATGTTTTTCCACACAAGTCTTGACAACTTTGCTTTTATTGATCTCTTCTTAAAGAAGCTGTAAGACATTTACAGTTTTATGACGTTTCTTGCCTGCTGGATGAAGACAAGTTTAAAAACAAAACTGAGGTTACACCAGCAGTTTATTAGCTCTATCTACACATTATCTATTGAATTGTCTTGTGATGAAATGTTGTTTCTTCAGTTACATAAGAAATCCATAATTTATGGAATCCATAATTCAAAGAAATTAGATTCTTTCTTCTATTTAAAGCCCTTCCAACTTAGCCACCACACAGGTGTTGGGTACACACAGGTAATATGAGGGGAAGTCTCCCCCAGAATTATCTGCCTCTTCTACCTTCTCATAATCGCTAACCAATACCCCTTTCTTCTGATTTACTGCAAGCTGTTTCAGATTGTAGGTGGTAAGATGACTGTTTTTCAAGCATGGGCACTTGTAAAGCAGTAGGGATTACCCAAGGATTTTGCCTATGGAAAAACAAGATTCAATCTACTTCAGTCTAAGATTTATGGTTTTAGATTTTCATTCCTTTCTGTTTATAAATGCCTGAAGTTTGTCACAAATGTGATACATTGTCACTTAGTCCCATATGCCAAGTGTTGAGCTTACATGTGTACATATAAATACATGTATTTAAAAATATATATTTATTTAAGCCTGTACCTGTGTGCTATACACTACTACCTAAACTAATAATAGCTATTTTAATGCTACTATAGTCAGCAGGAAATGAACTTTAATTTCAGTGCTAAATAGCTCACGTGTTTCCTTGATGTTAGTATCCAGAATAGGATGGAGGCTTAAAACCACAAGTCACTGTTCCTCAGAATGGAAGTGTGACTCTATCAGATGTGAACAGCTTGAAAGAAAACCTCAGGTGTTTGGGGCAATAACATGGAACAATTTGACTGCAGTTTATTTGGTTGTAATTGGAAAAAGAACAAGTAAGAAGAGTTTTACTGACATAAGCGTTGATGTAATGGGCATGTACAAGACTGCATCAGCAGTACCAGTGTGAGCACAGCTTTTATAGCACCTTAGGAAATGTTACCAGTGCTACCAAAATATTGCAGATTTTGTTTTACCTTAACACAGGTCGCTTTGGGCTTTGCCTGGTCCTGAGCTTACATTAGCTTGTTTTGGCTGAATCAGCAATTCCCCAACAGATGACTAATATCCAACTTATTTTTGGCGTTATCTTCACTCTGTAAAATTGCACTGTTTTACCCTAAAGAAATTACAGCATGCATGTTGTTCCAACATCTCTTAAGTGAATAACCGGTAACTAGAGTTGGGCACTAATTAAAAAAGTGATATTAACAGACTGCGTAAAAACCCTAAGTAGACCCAGGACTAAAGATATTCCTTCCAGTGAAGAATTTAAGGTGCTAATTATTTGCTTTTGCTACTCATAAGAAAAGTGAGTGTGATATAACAAAAGAAGGTAGATACCAGGAAGCTGGTGACTAACAAACTGGGTTGTACTATAATGGGAATTACCAATAATGAGATAATATGGACTCTAAATGTTAGCATCATTGTAGCTGGACTTGGAATAACTGTTTGATTAATTTTGATTTTACAGTTGAAATAATAATTAGACTAACAATAAACTCTAATTGTTGGCTCTGCATAAAAGGTGTGTCCTCCTGTGCCCATAATGAGATTTTGACTGTAATACTCTCTGTCAGATGGGCAATTTTTATGCAGCAGAAGTGTGGAAAAGGGGAAAATAATAAGTAGCAGCAAGGAGAAAGAGGAGTGGCAGCAAAGAGGCTTCTAGCTTGGCAGCGCTTCAGAGCTGGGACACAGCTGGTTATCCAGCTGTGATCCTGGGATGCAGCCAGACAAGGAAGACTCAGGGCACACCCCTCAGATGTACCTTTTCATGCATTTATATTAGTCTCATGCCAGCAGCACTCTGACATACCGACCGTCAATGCAGGGGCTGGGCTCCAGCCCAGCAGGGGATTCGAGTGGGTGTCCCTCCCCTGTGCCATCCTCTCGGAGCAGCACTGAAGGCAGGGCACTGTTTGCAGTCATGAGGGCTGTGATTGCTCTCCTGGTCACAAGATAATTTTTGCTCTTGAAGCAGCCCCTGTTCTCAGCAGTTTTGCACCGCAGGGACAAGCCCCATGCCAAAACAGACAGCGTCAATTTATTAGTCAAGGCTGACTGAAATTAGGAGCCACATCTCAGGGGTGCAGCCTGTATGGATGCCTGAGGGAAACATGGATGAGGGTGACTTTAACCAGCCTTGCTTTCTGCCATGCTCTGGAGCCTGAAGTGGCCTCTGACAAAGCCTAGGCAGTCCTGAGGAGCTCTGTAGTCACCACACCAGCCTGAGTTTTGAAGTTTAGCCTCTATCTCTCCAAATCCAAGACCATCCTTGGACATGCAGCCATGGCTGATAAAGTACGCGAGCAGAGCTGCTGAAATTCAGTTCCTGTGGAATGAAGTCTGAGGGAATGTGTCCTTCCTGGTGGTGTCTGGGGCTTCTAAAGTTCCTTTATCAGCTCCTTAAACAGACCCTCTAGCAAATACAGGAAATTTGGGAGTAATGGCTGGGTCTCTATTCATATCCAAATGCAGCAAAAGGTGTGACAGACAAGTTCGTTTCCTCAGTCATAAAAAAACCTAAAAAACATGCCTCACTGCTCTTGAAAGCTAAACAGAGAAAGAGAGCATTTCACTTCAGTGAAGTTGCATACCCACTGAACTGACATGGTGGGGAAAGGGCCAGGATGCAGTTCCTGTGGGGGCTCCCACTTAAAAGGCACTCAAGTCATATGTCCTGAATAAGCATATGAAGGAAAATGAGTTGTCTTCAAGGAAAAAATGGCAATGTCTGGCCTGCCTTGCCATTCCTTCTCAAATGGGGGAATGCAATATATCATCCCTGCTTAAACTGCATATTTTGTTAAGCCTAACATTTGGATTTATTAATAGTACAACTTCCCTCCTCCATTCCCCCAAGATAAGAATTCAATCTTTTTTTTTTCCCAGAAGCTGCATTTTTATGCATACTTATGGGCAGGCAAGGTTTGCAGAAGGTGACTCCCTACAGAAAACGTGTGGCTTCTTAATGTCAATTTGTTTCTGCATTTGCTGGAGGACCCTGTAGTAATCTGGATGAATACTTGTTGTAAATTGATAACAAGATATGATGTCCTAGAAAGTATACGCTAGCATAAAACATGAGGGAAAAAGAATCCTCATTCCATTTTAAATTATCCAAGTTTTTACAAAATGGAGAGATTTCCCTATGTGTTCTGAAGTAATTTATAAGGTGGGATTTTTTATTACAGCTGTTTGGTGAGTGGGATGGGAAAGAGATAGATAATGGATGAATGTGCTTTTTCTGATGTGGAGGGATGTAAGCACAGCTTGTGGCTGGGGGAGAAAGGAAGATTAATTGTCAGTTGGTCTATTGTGCCAAATTTTGACAAACTTGTACGTAGTGTAGTGTGGAATGTACACTTTTTAAATGTCTTTTTCTTTCCCTGGGTATATGCGAACATAATACTTGTAGTGCTAGGTATAGCAGGAATGGTGTTAAAATACAAAACTGCACGAAGAAGATCAGAAGGAGAATGGGTCACTGTTTTGCTTCTGAGCCTTTGCTGCTTTCAGAGCCTGGGAGGAATGGGAAAAGAATGGCAGACAACTCTGGCTTAGTCAACCAGAATTTCCATCTGGGTTTAAAAGGGCGTGTGTGCTTCCACTGCATCTCCTTCAGCCACTGTGAGGGGATAGTACCCCATGAACACTCCAGGTATCTAACCCTATTTCTCATCCACTTGGCTGGGCAAAATCAACCTTGTGGCTGCGGGTCAGTCCTCTTCTGCCTTTTGCAGCTGCACTTGTTTAGTCATGATTAGCATTTTATCCTGAATTGCTTCTAATTGCACTTTAAGGCTGTTTTATTCTACTTCATTTTCATCCTAATAGTAGAAGGGCAAAATCCATAAATTCTATTTTAGACAAGGAAAAAAGATCTGAACAAAATTTCAAGCTGTTTTTTATACTTACTGTTATTTATAGGCTTGATCTCCAACCCCATGCCCCTGCTCACCTCTGTACCAAACCACATTAAGCCTTAACGTGAAAATCTTTAGGGTGAGATCATAACAAATAAATAGCTGTTAGCCAGGAGCCCTTTCTATTGTTTCTCTTTTGTGTGTGTATGTGTGTGTGTGTGTTACAGTATTTCTGTGGTTTAATGGGATCAAAGTAATCTGACTTCCGTATTCTCATAGCTGGTCACAGGCTATGTGAGCATTTTTCAAACTCAACCTTCCACCCAGGACATGTACTAGCTCTCAAGGAGGCATTAAGGAAACATCCCAATCCAATGACTGCTGCAGATGTGTTCAATAAAAGCAGAGCTGTAACTACACAAATTACCTTTGCTAAGCTGCAGGGTGCTGCAGAACTGCTGGAATGAGTTTCTCCCTGCCACACTTTTCATTCTCTCTGCTGGTTGTGAATGAATACAAATTAAGAAGAAATCCCCGAAAGAGGTTATAGGCCTATACAAATATCTTACAAGAGAATTGGGCTGCTCACGCAGGTTGTTTTTTACATTGCAGAAAGTTTTAGGAAGAAAGGGATGTCACCTTAGAAGCCTGAGTATGGCAGGAATGCGAGATGATCAGACTAGCAATTTCATTACAAGTCTTGCAGTAATTGTTATTTTAATTAAAGTCCCAGCTCTTGGAGATGGGTTAATGTTGGAGAAATTCCATTTTCTTTTAGGAAAGCATGTTTCTAGTCTGATGTTTGCCAAACAAAATTTGGAAATATAACCTGCGTCCTAGCCTGCTAGCTGGGCTCAAATGCAATGAAAGCTGATCTGAATGTACAATGCGTTTTCATTATTTGAGACAAAACACCTCTTGAGTGGAAAGCCAAACTAATACATGTTGGGGCTGGGCCCCAGACTTTCAAATGTGGCATGGTTAATTCTGGATGTTTAAATTCAAGACCTGAAATGTGCTGAGATTGAGAATGGCAGATGGAAGAGGCTGTGGCAGCCTGTCGTGGGAAGGAGGATGTGGTAGGGGTGCAAAATACCTGTTTGTGACCAGGAGGAAGAGAGCAGTCGTGGCAAACTCAATCTGCTAGGGGTACACCCAGGAGGAGCAAAAGCATGCTCTCTGCCAGGGAGTGAAATGCTACCAGAGAAAAACTGCTCTGCTTCTACTGCTGAATCCAGTTTCTTGCAGAGACTGATTTACTTGATCTTTTGGCACCAAAATGCCATTAAACAGTGTATTCAAAATTGTAGGAAATGAACTAGGCTCTGGTTTCAGTCCACAGACAAGCTGTATTCTCTCCAGACCTCTATACTGAGGCTCAGGCAAGTTCTTTCACCACTGGCACCCTCAGCTCTGCAGGGTTTTAAGAAATTCAGCTGTTTCTCCTTCTCTGGTAGTGGCACAGAGAGAAACTGGTTTTATTTTGGCTTTGTGGAAGCAGGATTGTAACCATTTTCCATACGTACAGGTTTGTTTTATTTCTCCTAGCAACTACTTTGAAGAGTCTCTCCTGCTGCAGAAACCTGGGAAACAAGACCAGGAGTTTACCTACATGAGAGAAATATGCTGCCATAGTTTGTTTGTGGGTTTTGTTTTTTGTATCCTCTCTTATGAATTCGCTATGCACAATCAATTTCAAAATGCCATAAGAAGAGCCAACATGAAAGAAATTCAAAACCCTTAGTGGAGTGTTGTCTTTAAAAATAACAACATTTTGGCTTCAGGCCAACCATGCTGAGAACAAATGGAATAAAAATTCTCTTAAAATATTTAATATTACACAGTGGATTATACTGGATTACAAATAATCAAACATGTCTGTTTATTTTTAAGACGACATTCATGTCAAATGCAGCTCTGTAGCTTTCATGTTTGTTTGTTACTACTCAATAACATTTAATAAGAGCCTCTTACTGATGAGAAAATAGTACTTTGTTACTCATTGGATTTTGCCTTTTTCTTACGCCTACTCAAATTCAGAGGACTTCCTACACGGACTTCAAGACAAGTAAGATGGAATCAGTTTCCAATTCACAAATTGCACTTTCTTCCTTCCCTACCCCATGAAATCTGTCACAAACCCATGGAAGATGGTCATGGAGTGACCTAGTTTGTTGTATCGAATCATTGGTGAAGACACACCAATTTTACATTGTATCTGCTCTGGCATTAGGTAATTTGATGCCTTTTCTTCTCCCAAACGTGGCTGATAACAGTCTCCAGTTACATAATTGGCAGAGTTTTGGGAACAAGCTTTATTAATTTGTCCGCTTTTAAAAGGACGAGTACATCAGGAAGAATGGGATAAAGGAATGGAGTACGAGTGGCTATTATGAAAGATTTTTAATTGATTAGTGACATTTGGGGAAGAAAGTGTGTTCCTCAAAGTGCAAAAGCACCTTTCAGATCATGGGAGTAATATTTGTCCAACCATTGAAATAAATAGCCAATATGATCAGTGTTCCTGGACAGAGAATTTGGACCCTGAGGCTCAGTATTTAGAGCCTTTGAACCTCTTCTCAGCTGCCAGCTGACCCTGGTGGTGCCAGAATTCCCCAGGCACTTGTACTTCTGTCATCAAAGCCCTCCAGGTGTGTGCACTTCTGCTATTGAGAAAGGGCAAAATTATGCAAATCTGATGCAGGCAGGCAATGTGGCAGCTAACACTTGGCATGATTCACAAGCTAGACCCTCATTTTCCTATTTCCCCTCAGGAGCCTCAGCTGGGACATCAAAATGTGTCTACAAATTGGAACAGCATGCAAGTCCATTTCCCACCTCCAGCCACTGTGATCTGGTGGGGCCCTGGGAGCGAAATCCTCTCCAACCGGTTGTGCTAAAGCTGAGTAGCACACTCTAATATTTATAGTGCCCAGTCTGCCCATCTGACTGCACAAACACCACATCTGAGATCCTTCTCCAGCCTTTCTTTGGCATGGTAGCAAAGGGAAAGTTTTGGCTCAAGTTCTTTCTCCTGTTTTCCTTTTCCCTGCTCCTGCCTAAATGGATGGGGCATAAAGAGCGCTGCAGCTCTGCCTTACGCAACTGAATGGGCTCAGATGGAGGAGCAAAGTCTTGTCCACATGTTCTCTCTCAGCTGCAGCTGTGTTGGCTTAGTTTTTGTCACCAAATGCTCATCTGCACACCCTGCCAGGAGAGAAGGTTGTTAAGCTGTAATATGCCTTAACCCATTTCAGCTGAAATAAACTCATTGTAGCTTGCAGATCTCAAAGCAAACCTATGCAGTTGACACAAAGGAGGTGGGGAGGGCTCCCAGGAACGGGTCTGTGCGAATAGTTCTGGGAAGGTGGCCTGCAGATGGAGGAGTGAGGAGGTCTCCTTCACCAGCACCGCACAGCCAGAAGAGGATATAGGAACAAGACTTCAGCCACATCGAAAAATGGGGGCTGATGCAGCTTCTGTGGAAAATTGATGAAGGGACTGAATTCCTTGCTTGCTTGTATTTCTTGGCCTAGTCTGCAAGATGCCAATTTAGCTATTAAGGTCTAATAACAAAATGGAAAGCTTAATTATAAATGATGAAATGTTGCATTAGAGGTTAATAGAATGGTCTGATAAACACATCTGTTGGTGCATTTCATCTCCCTGTTAACAAATTACTGGTTTGTCAGTTGCCTGCTTCCACCCTTCCCTACGTTCTTTCTGTGTTTTTTGTTTATAATGCAGTTGCTCGTATATTATCTGTCTTTTCTTTGAAGATAACAAACTATAACTAAGACTTTGCTACACAGCTTTAGCTAAAATATCTCATGCTGTTGCTAAAACCACATCTCCTGCTTCAGTCATGCAGAAATGGATGAAATGGGAATCAGACTCAGGGGATTTAACTGCAGTGCCAAAAGGCAGGGAGAGCCCTGGGGAATCAGCACCATCTTCTAGCCTTCTGACGTTGACACCTGGGAAATTTGAGATGAATGTATCGGATAGAACAGAGCTTGCACATCATCTCCATAAAAATCCCCACTGTTTCCAGTTTCACTGAACACTGTACACTTAGGCACGTCTGCCAGAGTTGAAAAGCACTTTATAGGCACTGGGAAGAGCCTTGCAACACATCTTTACGTTAAGTGCTATCTTTATTTAAAAGATTGAAGGGGGAAGGAGAAGAGGGAAGGGAAGCCAAGAGAGAATAGTGCCGAGAGGGACTTATAAAAATACTTGTGCAAGTTAGCTTAATGGGAATTAGGCACCCATTTGACTTCAATGCATTCCGTGAAGGAATCTAACTCCTGTGGATGAACTCCCTCAGGGACTTTTGCAAGTCTCTTGAAGTAACATTATATCTTTGTAAATCTCATACAGAAGAGTATGTCAAGTCAGAGCCAACTGTGATTATGGCTGAATGTTTCTACCTCTTGCTGTAGTAAATGGGACTTGTGGCTATACAAGAGGTCAGCCTATCCAGCTCTGAGGAGATGAGAATGAGCCTGGGGAATCCAGAAGCCTGCCACACTAGCTGGACAAGTGTGCTCAGACATGAAAGGCTCCACTTGTTCTGACTGTGTTCAGGATCAATATTTACTTGGTACTGAGGGTGGCCCTGGGGGGCCCCCAAAAGACTAAGTCACCTCTGGGGTGACTTGCACATGCCACTCGGTAATTGAGCAGGAAATACAATCTAGCTCATCTTCCACCAGCAATGAAGGTAGTGCTCCTTCTTGGTGTAGTTAATGGCAGGGTAGGGAAGACACTGAGGCAGAGAAGACTACAATGAAGCAACCTGCTTCCTCTGAAGTCTTGAGATACTTGGCAGTTCTTTTGTGCCCGAGTTCAGAGATGTTCAATATTTGTGATGCTAAGTTTTTTTCTTCTTCTGGTCTCTATGATTATACATAGTCTCTAAACAGGTTGTTCAAATTACAGGATATATTTTCACATTTCATTGTCTCCTCAAAAATCAAACAACATCTCCTTTCCCCCAAGATCTCAGCAAGACAGCTGGCAAATCCACGCTTACAGGCAAAAATTACAGAAAACACAAAAAGTACATGGACAACAAAAAATAAGGTAGGAATTCAATGTAGCATACTGCACTCCCTGAGCACAACTATAAAGCTAGCTCGGTATAGATGAGACCCTGTCAGAGCTTTTGAGACCTCTTCATACATTTTACAGTGTGCTGCAAAACTAGCAGGCTTGGCCCCAGTGCTTCTCTGATCATGAAGCCAAGAGAAAAGCAACAGCAGAAATGAGAGCTGTGTCTGCTGATACAGTGAATGCTGTAGAACCTGCTGGAGCATTGCTGTTGCATGTACGAGTGTGTCTGTTTGCTCAGGTGTGAATATATGTATTACCTCCCTTTGTTTACATGGATGCTTTGGTTTCCTGTGTTTATACAAGCTTGTTCTAAAGCCTGGCACATCTCATCTTTAAAGCTGTGAATCCTGCAAATTCCATCCAAGCACACTGCCAGCAATCCACAGCTGTACACAGCAAGAGCAAGTGAATAAACCAAGTGTGACTGGAAGGAAAGCAAAGCTGCTTTGCTCTTGTGTGAGCTTTCTCTTTAGTTCTGTGAAAGACCCAATTTAGCAGAGCACTTTACTTTCAAACTGTACGCTTTTACTGAAGGCTGCTAGAGGACCTAAAGATAAAGATGTACCTGAATGCTTCGCTGAATCAAGGCCTAAAAAGGAGAGCATAACAGAGAAAATGTTGATCATTATCTAAGAAATGATGGGCTGGCATCATGCTGATAGAAGTACTTTTTCAGTGCACATAAAAACAGTAGGGATTACAGGTGAGGAATGGATTTCTGAATCTTATCTCTCACTCACTGAAACAAATGGTTTTATGTTTCCAGCAAGTTTATTTAACTTGTTCTTTCCAAACAGGCACTTTGTTTTTGAGTCAGGTAGGAACAAAGGTGAATGAACTCTTCTATTGTCCTGCAAGTTCAGAGCAGCCTTAGTTTTTCTCCAGTGACACATTTTGTTTTATGTGTTGGCAAACCAGGAGTAGGATGTCTGTTTATCCTCTGTGCTGGAGACCAGCACACCATTTGCTAAGTACAGAAGCATTTCTGAAACTAGGAAAAGCAAACAATGTTCTGGGAACATGAATGTCTTCCTTGGTTAAAAATTTCCCTTACAGAGAAAGAGAAGGGAGAGGAGAATTTGAATTTGAATGTGCCCCCACTCCACACACACGCATATACACCTCCTGCCAAAAGATGCATCTGGTTCTATAAAAATCCCAGATCCTCTTGCATGAATGCAATCTGAAGTCATAGGTTTGCATAAGAACCAAATCCTCAGCCAGAGGGCTGTGAAGTATCTGTCAGCTCGTCAGCTGGATACATACAGAGAGAGCTATTTAGAGCTGATGTTGCTGCTTGGAAGACAGGGACTTGCTTATCTTTTTACTTCTGTGCACCTGTGGCCTATCTTGCCTATTTCGTAATGTTTCTACTCACTTTTACATCCCCTTGTTTGAGCTAAGGGCAACTTCAAAGCAAGTGGCTGATGTTTGGGTGCTCTGACCCTTAGGCATGGCAAACCTTTACCCAGGGGCAGTGAGGCAGTGGGGTGTGGAGGTGCTGCCTTGTGAGATTGATGCCTTAGGTTTTAACTTTTATATTTTTCAAATTCTGTACTGCCTAGTGTGTAACTCTGTAGTCTGTTAACTTCTGCTCTCTCATGCTAGGTAGGCATAACAAAGCCTCTCTGGGCCTGCTCTCCATGGACACCCAGACTGTCCTAGTCCCAAAAAGCATAAACCAAAGAGCCTCTAAGGGGGGGTAAGCTGAGGGGAATTACACCATTAAACTGAAGCTTTAATTGGAGAATTAACCCTGATATGCAAATGAACCAAACTTACAAAAGTGTGAAGAACTCGTGACCTGTCATCCATCTTGGGGTCCATCTTGGCAATAGCCTCTGGCTCCCCAGGATGTACCTCTGAAGGCCCTTCAAATAAATACCTACCCTTATTCCCTTAGTCTTGTCTAGTCTCTGTTTCTAGGAGGCCTCTTAAGACATCAAGATAGGGAGGGAGGGCCCTACATGGAAGGAGAGTCCAATGAATGTCTGGGGGAGAGGTAGTCAGCAAAGCCAACGGGAGTGCATCTAACCCATTGGACCTACAGGGAGGTGGCCTGGGAAAGGTTTGCTTTTACGAAGGAAGCAACTGCAGCACAAAAAGCACCACAGGAAATAATATTAGGCAAGATTCGCAAGAACCTCCTACCCTTGTCTCAAGTGATGCGTGCTTTGCTTTCATTCTGTTTCAAATGAACTACAGACTTTGAACAAAAATTCAGCCAAAACAATGCAGGTTAAGCAAATAGGCTTTCAGAAACAGTGCATCATTGACCACGCCATCCTGAAAATAACCAGCTTTGTAATAGAGGGCAATAGCATCACTGACTCTCTATCCTTTTAAAAATAAAAGGAAAAAAATATGCTTTTGGTCCCATTGTCTCTGCATGTCAGCTACAGGTCTCTACAAACTATCACGATGTTACTCAGAGGAGACACTACAATGCCTGTAATGCTGCTGCTGGTAAAGCATTAGAATCTCTTCCCAGATTCAGGTGCTGGCCAGCAAACTTGAAATTGCATCCCACTGTGATGTTCTTTTCCCTATTCCACTGAAACAAATGGGGTAGTGGGTCACTGCTGACTCTTTCTCAAAGTGTGGTATGTGGCAGTGATCTTGGAAACAGGTCTGCGAGGCGAGCTCTCCCATCCCTGCTCTGAAGTGCTCTAGCAGATTAAAAACAGTGGGATGGAGAAAGAGAGGTTGCTGAGCAGTTAATGGCACTAGAATGGAGAAACTGCATGTTGTGATGAACATTGTCAAAGTTTGTGACCTTGCCTAGTGCATGTGGCGCTGATTATACCAAAAGAAGAAGCAGATGTGAGGGAAAATTGAGTTTTATTTCCTCCCAGCTATCCCAGGCACTCTTTGGGATTATGCTGCTTTAGGAAAATAATGTATATATCTCTGTGTAATAATGATGGATGTTTTCCCCCAACCCAAGTAACTGTGATAGATGCAGCTGGCTGCAACCTATGATGAGCACTGAGGTTAATTGGCAGCAAGGGCACAGCGGTCCCTAAGCAGCATTATTATGTGCTATATTCACATGCTGTCATTAATTTTTCTATTTGTTTGACTTCACAAAAACACATAGCAACAAAATCTGAAAAAAACAGCAGTAAGAGCTCAATTATACCTCTTAGCAAGGTAGTACTGAGGATGAGGAGGAGCTGAATTAACCAAGTGCTTGATGACATTATGCTTCTGGTACAGCCTAACGCCTCCAGGCAACAGAAGAGCACACTGTGCAGTGGCATTTACTACATCTGTGTTCTTCTGTCTCTTCTACCTGGTTTGTTAAAAGATTGATTATCATAACACTTCCAGGCCACAGCTATTTTATTATAGCGGAGTTCAACCTGAGTCAGAATTTGAACTCTTGAAGCACTGAAGAAGATATATGGAATGTAGGACTAGAGCTGTTGTGCAGTGTGAAAGTGAACACATGGCAGATGGAGTCTGGTGTCTCTTCTCTGAAGGTGGCCAGCATCTGGTGGATGATCTGCATTTACAGGAATGGTCAAAGATCCCAGTAATAGGCTGTTATGGGGAAAACTTGCTTTCCATATGAGGAGCCTCATCTGGTAGAGTTACAGACTTCTTTCAGCTCCAAAAATCTGAGGTATTATGGACTTTCCAAAAGTAGTTGGGGGGACCCCGAGGCACTCTCATTCCCAGTTTACTGTTTGCCCACACACATGCCTTTTTGGACACCAGCAAAGTTTGGTTTAGCAGGATAATGTGTAGCAGCAGTTTCTGCAATACATATTCCTGTTAGATGAAAAACCCCACATTTATACCCCACGTATAAATACTCTGTATTTATACATTTAGGGATGCCTTAAAGCTTAGAGCAGTGGAAGGTTCTGCAAAGCAGCCTTAAGAGTAGAACACTGCAGAAATTACAACAGAGATGTGAATGAGAGCCAGTGAAACACAGATACCTGACAAATGATGTTTGTCTCTGCTGATCCCACAGAGTTGCACAAACATGCAAGACAAGCCGAGCCCATACAACATGTGAAACAACATGCACTTGTCAGAACATTCCAAACAAAACCCTACCAGACTACTCACTCCCTGTCCAGCAAACAAAGCAGTTTAAGACCTTTCGCTTAATTATAAAAGTCAACAAGCCAGAAATTATCCATATTCTTACATAAAACTGATTTTTACAAGGTTTTATTTGAGCAAATGGTGACTGTCAGTATATGGGTATATTAGTATGTGTACAAAGAGGGCTTTCAGTGTAAAGTATATTCAGGTCCCAGTATATTAGGTCCCAGTGATTCACCTCAAGTGAGACCATAACTTCTAACACCTTTGCAAGATTTCAGGGGGGGGAAAAATCATCTCAGATGCAAAACCTACTGCCCAATTAACTCCATGAAAATGGCCAAATTATGACATTTGGCCATCAAAAATAAATACACACACTAAGAAAAATCACAAGTGTCTGCACTGCCTACGAGTAACTCTGTATGTGTTCTTTTTCACACTTGCACCCTTACAACACATTGCAAGCACATGAGGGAGAGGAGGAAACGGGAGCGGGGGCAGGATTCCTGCATGTTACAGATACTGCTAACAGGTTTTTTTTTAGTCTTTCCTTAAGACCTTCTGGTTGCTGTATTTCATATAGGAGAAAATTTCAAGATCCTTCCCTTGTTATCACTGATTCTAACAGCTATGTGTGCCCTGATGAGACTATTTTCTTGGGCATATTCCTATTAGTGCTCTTAAACATGTCTTTCCATTTGCCTCTTTTGGCTCAACTGCAACACAAAGCTTTAGGCATACTGCTAAATGAGGACATAAACTTTTCCAGACTTTTGCAAACAACTAGACTTCTGAAGAAGATAAATTGTTATTGCTTTTGCACTGCTCCTTTCTTGGGAAAAATCAAGCTCTGCCACTGTGCCAGTATTGCATAGAAGTTTATTGGGTGAGCAATAACATGTCATTGTCAATTGAACTAATAAGCAACGGAAAAGCTGGCAAGTAAAATTCAAGCTCCTGAAAATAATTTCTGAATCTATTTCATATTCACATACTTAATTATTCATTAAAAGAAACCAGAATGACTGACAGGATCACAATCCTTCTCAGTGGGCCCTAAAAATTAATCAAGATATTAACTACGCCTGTGGTGGTTGTTTTAGTGTAAATGCAGCAAGAAAGTAGGAAAAGTATAGGTGCAGCTTGAGGGAATGCACTCCTAAGCCATTATTGTCATGTCAAAGACTTTAAACAATGTATTGTGTGTATTTCAGAAGGCAATATCTTGACAGGGGTGTAAGACTTGGGGCAGTACATCACCATGGTGAGGATGATCTTGCTTTTGGCCAGTATCAAACCAACCTATTTTATCATGCATTTTTCAGCTCACCAGTACGACATTACATGATTCAGCAGAAACCACACAGCACAAACTCCTACACGGTTGCAAGGCACTCTGGCTTTAAAATGAGTCCCACAAATCTTTTTGTCAATGCCTCAGACTTCTAGAAAGGATTACGAAGTTAGCACTGCACAAAAGCAGCATAGGGGAGCCAGACTCATGCCAAACTGTGGCTTAAGAGCAGCTTGGGGAGCAAAGGTAAGGTTAAAGGTGGCTTTATGACATCCTTATATACTACCAGTTCTCTGTCAGTTTCTTCCAGGTCATACCCTTGATTGCTTCCCTTCCTTTACTGCAATGTTTTTGCCATTTTTAAGCTGCTTCTGCATCTCATACTTCAGGTCTCAGGTGGGTTACAGGATGTAGTGAAGGGTGAACTGTGCTGTGCGCTCCCAGAAACTAGATGTGTATGGTGTGGAGACCTGTGATTACGGAAGAGCTGGACTCAGTGTTCCAAATGATTCCTTCTAGTGCTGTGGGAACATAGCACTAGAAAGTACACTAGAAATTCAGCAATATTTAGCATAGTCTGAAGGCTATTTAAAATTGTGCCAGCTGCTAAACACAGCAGGGATTCAACAGGGTGATAAAGGACATTTTAGACCAAGTCCTGACTTATGCTCTCTGCAGGGAGGTAATACAGAAATTGCTAGGAAAGCTCTGCTCAGTCTGAGAATTCACATATTTTGGGATAAGCCTTCCAGGGCTGAGTGAGGGCAGATTTATACTAGATGAATGGAGCAAATCTACAGTAACGCAAACAGGGTCTGAATGTGGAAAGGGAATAACAATAGAAGAATCACTTAAAGCCAAAGATTGATATTTCAGACCTAGCTAGCTGGAGGCTGGGCTTTTTTTGGCATTTGATTTTTCATTCATTAAACTGTTAACCCATTTTCTGTCCCTGTTAATGCAACTCAATTGCATCAGTGCTTTAACAAGCTGTTAAAGGAACCATCATATAGAAATGGATGGGCAAAATTGTGTCCATATTACTGCACTTTGACTCTGAACATGGGCATAATGTACTGAGTATGATATAGTGCTCCTTCAGTACTCTCACTGGGGGTAGTAAAAAGTAAAGAAAGGCTGGGATGTTTGAGGGAAAATCTCTAAGCTCTGAGCTTTATGTGTGATTCAAAAGCCAGGATTTTGAAATGATGCTAGCCAGTTGTAAATTGAAGCTGCGAGAAGCAGCAGTGTGTCCAGGTAAAAGTATGCTGCCTTGGTATATGTACTGAAAAAAGAACACCGAAAAACTTGAGGAAGAGTTTGGTGCTATCAGCTCTTGTGACTACTTGTGCTTGTTAACTTGGTTATTCTTTGTGCTTGACCAAAAAGAAAATAAAATGTATCCTCCGTGGCCTGCACATTGCTAATGTAAGTGGTGAAGAGGGGCCAAAACCACCCTCTTCACTACTCAAGGTGCGCACAGGCTGACCTAATACACAGGCTCTAGAGCTCATTCCGGCAACGGCTGTAGTCAAATAGTGGAGGCATCTCCACAGGGCTCAGACCAGGCCAGTCACCGCACCTCAGATGGAAAAGCCTTCGTCCCCACACTCGAACACAGAGAGGTCCACACAGGTGCCACTGAGACACAAAGCACATTTCATTTACATGTCAGTGGAGAATAGTTTGAATAAGTCCAGGCACTGAACTTCATACTGTGCTCTATCAATACCAACTGCTGATAGCAGCGTGGCAACATTCAGCTGGTGTCAAAAACCTTTTAAGCCATTTCCATGGCGCTGTCCCATGGCTGAGTGCTCCCCCTGTTCATGCTCAAGAGGAAGATGGGGTATTTTTGAGGCCCCCACTACCTGACTGTGCTGTGTTTGGTCAGTCAGCTCTCCGGTATGGAGGCTCCTCTTCTGCTAGGGAGCGTGACCTTGCAATGGCCACGGCACCCGACGTCCCCTGGATCACACCTGAGGGCTCTGGTACCCGGGGCCTCCGCGGCTGGACACGAGGCACAGCCCAAGGGGATGCTCAGACCTCCGAAGGGTGACTGCACCACGCTCTGGAGTAGTTCCCCTTCCTCACTGCTCTCGGAGAAAACCTTGCAAAACGAGGCACAACAAAAACGATGAAAAAAGAGGGGTTTTTTTGAAGAAAAAAGAAAAAAAAATCAAAAGCTGTGCCTCAGCGCAATCTTAACAACGCATGTTGGCATTTGATGGCGGGGCTGAAATTCTGGCGAACTTGTGCGGAATTCCCAGGCGGGAGACGCAGGACCCGGCCCCGCTCCCGGTCCCATTCCCGGTCCCCTTCCCGGCCCCAGCTCCGGCCGCGGCCGCCACGCGGGGGAGCTCCAGGCCTTGCAGCGGCCCGGGACCGAACTCGGCCTCAGGCTCGGCCCGCCGACACTTTGAAAAAAAATAATTAAATCGGTGCTTTGGTGGGATATCGGCAAATAATTTAAGAGTAAAAGGGAAAGGACCGCCAGCGTTAGAAAAACAAAACAAAACAAAACAAAACAAAACAAAACAAAAAAAACCAACACAACAACCCAAAACAAACAAACAACCCCCCCCATCTCCTTCACTGATACACATTTTAAACCACAAACAGCTAATCCTTACACTTGTTTCCCAGTAAACTACTTAACTGTGACAAAAAAGGGTGGATTTTTTGCAGCATTTTAAACAGCTCAGCTAGAAAGCAGAGACATTAGCATGAAGTGAAATGTTTGTGGGAGCTTAATACAGTTAAAAGATTGTTATTTTCCCTGACATAAGACACCAGGGCCAATTAACCATTTCTAACTAAGTAGCCTAAAATGGAATAGCAGACAAGAAGAAATAGTGGCCAAACAGTGATGACCAAATGGTGGAAGGAAGAGAGACTGGCTGTGAACATGAGGTAAACAAATTTCTAATACAAAACTGTAAAACTACTATAGCACGGAAAGGTAACAACTGGATGAAAGAACAAGGATGAAGAAATTATGCTCAGAACTGACATTACTAAACACAGTTCTCTCCAAATCCTACCCGTTAAATGTGATGCTTTTGTTCATCTGGATGTGCATCATATTGCATGGCATAGCTCTGCTACACAAATGTGTAATGGAATGCATTTCTTTCTACTCATCTGCCAAACTCCAAACTTTCATCATTTTTGTTGAGATTTCTATACACAAGAAAGTTAAATGTATACAGTAAGAAACATGTATTTAGTTTTGTCTTTGAATGACTCAAAAATTACCTAATCAGGGTGTCACCAGACTGTGATTATGTGGCTTTTTATTACTCTGGATTTTTAAAAATTATTTTTTGTAACATTTAAAGTTTTCGGTCTCTAAACAGTTGGCACTGGAATGGGCAGTTTGTATGTCATTGTCTAGAATGGGGAAGAGAGTTAAAAATTTTTCTGAAATGGATGAGGTAATGTTTACAGATTCATAACCAGGCTGTTGCTGGTGCTGTTGTTTGCTCTTCAAGGTTGGATTAACAGTGTAACTGCAATGGTGACTGGAAACCCAGAAATGCAGAACAGCACTTTAGCAACTAAAAAAGACTGAAACCTAGTGCTAGCTTACAGTTCTCCTCGTAGCTAGGAGAAAATTTTGGAAGAAATCCTGCAGTCCCAGAGGCTGTCTTTATTTTCACATTGGTGATTTATGATGACAATTTTCTCACACTTTGTAATGACACCTCAGGTAAACTGTCTTGCTCACAACACAGAGCTTGGCCACAATGGGGAAAAAAAGTGCATTGCAGCCTCACATGTAGAACCTGACAAAAATCTTAAGATACTCTGACAATTTTGGGTGCTAAAAAAGCAAGCTCAGAGTGGCTTTCCAAATGACAAATGTTTTCCTGCGAGCCTAGGATGAATATATACATCAGCAGCTATTTTTCAACTGCCACTTTTTCACAGTTCAGCCAACTTTGAATTATTTGTGTTGGAACAGTATCTTAAAGAGATGTAAAAAGGTGTGGGTTTAAGCTACATTGATTGTCATGATGATCTTCCTTAAGATCATTGCATGTAATGATTAGATCTTCCCTAAATCTCTGAATGATAAGCAACTGGCTATACATATAAGGGCTTGAGACTATCTGTGTCTCTAAAATTATCTATGTGCGTAAGTATTTGCAAGATTGGGCTTGTCTAGGCTAACTTGTGGGCACCAGAGCCAACTCTCATTTTAGCTTAAATTAATTTTTTTTTGCACTTGTCCGGTACCTTGATAGCTTTGCCTTGCCAGTACAAAAAAAAAAAAGCAGCGACTTTAATTGCAACGCCGTGTGAGAAAAATTCCAAACTCCTGAGACGAGAGAGATTTGCATTGACCTCGCATCCACACTTCCCAGCGCCGGGGAGCTCACTGTCACGCGTTCCTGCTCTGATTCCCAAACCGGGATAAGGTGCTGCGCTGCGCAGCACTTGCTGCCTGCCATCCTACGGGGCCGTGCTCTTTGTCTGCAGCACTTGTAAGGGCAAGCCCGCAGGGCTGCGCAGCCAAGTGCGCTGCGCAGAGCCCGCAGCCCCGCCGGACCCGCACCTCATCCATCCTGCTGATGGGCTGCTGCTGTGGGATCTCTGCCTGGCGCCGGACTTGGCCCTTGCACAGGTACCAGCCAGCGCCGGGACCTGCAGCACAGCACTGAGCCCCTCCTTAAGGATGATCTTATCACCTCGGCATCAAAATCAACACTACTGCTATCAAACACTGCCTGGGGGAGACATCTGCTATTTAAATGTATTCCAGCAGATGAAAGGAATGGAAACATAAAACCCAAACACTTCCCTTTTTCCTAATGTAATCAGTATTTTTAAGCAGTTTATCTGCTTATTAATAGGAAGGTTTTAAAACATTTTGCTTGAGCTGACATTCTTTAATTATAATATTCACACTGCTGAATATGCAGTCACACCAGCAGAAGCTCTATTGTGAGAGAACGCGCAGATTCAATCTGTTTCTTTCTCTGAATTTTTCTGACTTGGTCTTCTTTTTCCATTCATCATTTTATTTTTGTTTGCTTCTCACATTTCTTTTCAACTGTGTGGGTTTTTTCCTCTTACTCTGTTGTTCCACTTGAAAACACCAGGATTAGCATGCAGATGTTTTTTTGATCAGAGATTTTTTTTAATCATTTTCATTTTCCACAGTCTATTTGGGTAGCTGGGGATTTTTTTGTTTGTTTGTTTTTGACCCAGTCTTGTTGGATTTTTTTTTCTTTTTAATGTATTACCCTAGTCTGAGTGTAAACACCTTCTGTTTGCTATTGTTTTCTTAAAACAGCACTTTAGAAAATTAACTTCTTCTAGTCAAATAGATCATGAGCTATGCTAGTTCTGCCAATAATCTAATAACTTCCATGTTTTTAGTGCTTCGATAACTGTGAAAACTTAGGTCAAATAGATATTGGTTTAGGAAGCTTTTGAAAAAAAAAAGGAAGATAAAGGATAAGGTTTCTGCATGTATATTATTTGTGGAAAAACTGTGCTGTAATACCTTTATAATGGCTTTTAGAATTCACCTAAGTTATAGGATTTACTGAACATGGGTTGATGAGAAAAGTATTCATACTCCTTGCCAATAAGAAAGGACCAACATCCTATTTTTTATTTAATTAAAAGGAATAATGACCTCTTTAAATGAGCTCCAGTCGGAATTTGGGCTAGGTTGTTTTCTGCAGGCTATCATTCACAGGAGTTGAATTACACTTAATTTTTAGAAAGCTGAGAGGAGAAAAAGACATTCAGCATCTTAGCCCAGGGAAACTGCCTTCGAATGCTGCTTTAAGCAATGACAAGCAGAAAGAATACAACCCAAGGTGTTACCACCCATGAAACTTGCAACATTCACTTTCATTAAATCTATATAACAAACACTGAAGACGTTCAGGAATGCCTTATCTCTTGCATTAGAAGGAGTGATCAATGGATTTTACAGGGCTGGTATTTCAAGATCAATTTTTAATGTCAAGAAACTAAAGTTGGAGGTAGGTGTTCTTCCATAATCTTGAACATTTCCAGTAACTGTGATATCCACCACTGCTGTTTAGTGGCTGCACATATTTTTAAGAACATCCATGCCTGATGCATCCATGGATAGGGAAGCTCATCTCCACACCATCCCTTACAAGGAAAGGCAAAATTGCCTGCAGTAATGTGTGCTGGGCCAGCTCAGAAGTGCCATGAACTTGTTGTTTGAGAGCTTGGCCAAGACAACAGAAACTCCTGTTCATTTCCAAAGTTCATTTAATGCCTAAAACTTTGCAGGGTCCCTCTTATCCAGAATGACTTTGGTCCCTGAGGGGCCACAGCAATTGCATCACCATGTCCTGGCACCCTGAAGGAGCAGCTCCAGGGCAGCTGCACAGAGCCTGGAGTTCAGTACTGAGAAAGCACAACATGCACAATTCAGTTACCTCTTAGGAAGTATCTGCCACCACCTCTCCCATGCAGTCGACTTAATTCCTGGAAAGGGTTATTGGCTAAAGTTAAAAAAAGATGATATTGAAATGTGAATTGTGCCTTCAAGGTTTTTCTACAAGTAAGCAAATGCAAAAAAAAAAAAAAAAAGGATGATGCTTTTTCCTTTGTTTCTAGGCACCTCATTAAAAATGGGAAATTTTTTAAGTGTTTAAAAAAGCTATCTTTTTTCCCACAAGATAAAGCATAAGGTTATCTATTACCTGAAGCTATAATCAGGTTAATATAACAAATCTGTTTTTCCCCTGCAATCCTATTTCTTTTTGCCCAAGTAATCAATTTTTTGTGACATCACATACTTCAAGGAGAAAACAGAGGATGACTCTGCTACAGCAGTACAGCAGAGCAGCAAAGAGATTTTTTTTGTCTTGCTCTGCAATATGTAACTGAAAATGCTTTAGGGGTTAGTCAGCTTTCTTTAGAGCCGTGGCCATTAAAAAATGTTTTCCCAACGCTTTTTCTGTGTCCTGTCACAAACAGACAAAGGCAGAAGTTCCTGTCGCCCTGCAGCGCCTTTGCACCAGCAAAGCTGAAGCAAAGGCAATGCAGGTGAGGTACAAACCTCTCCCGGGTAGGTGCTTGTGGGGAAACGTGGATGTGTGCCATCTCATGGGAGGGACCTGGGTGCATGGGGTTGCAGAGGGATTATCCTAAAGCTGCTATGTCTTCTATCTTGTAATCTACTGATTTCCTATCCCACCACAGCAGTTTATTTCAAGAAGAGCACAATTTAGCATCTCTTTGAACATACCATTATTATTGAATGTATTGTAATTAGTTCCTGCTTGTGAAGCACTTGGACACAGAGGAACATGCAAGTGTTAAGTGTTACAGTCATTATCATTCACCTTTACGTGACACATTTCTGTTTTATTTAGCTACTCGTGACCAAGGCATATGCGTGTCTCCGGCCAGGCTGCACACGGGTGAACTAGTGAGACCACAGGAATGGAAAAGTGCAGTCCTGAAATATGCCTTGCTCCAGAAAGCTGAGAGATAATTTTGCTGGTAATGAATAAGCAACTAGTTAGCAAGGAAGTTATAAATGATTGCAATTAAATTTAATGTATTGCCAACCCCAAGTCTCCAAGTTAGTTGTAAACTGGACTGACTTAAAAATAACCTAAGATTGTTCTTTTCTCTTCTTTCCTTCTGTAGACTTCATGTTTTCAAGGCTTTCTTCACATGCAAGAGCTACAGATTTTACTTTTTTAGTAAAATCCGTGTATAATAACATCCTTGCCTTGACAGGTCAGAGCTTTAAGGAAATCAATGCTAAGAGTGGACAACAAGGAGTGACATACACAATAAATTTTCAGAAGAAACAACCACCACCAAAAGCCTAAAATGTAAAATATTCATTAATTCTAGTCACATAAGCTGACAATTTCATTAAATACTATGAATTAAAATCTCAACCTTGCAAACTCATAGAAGTCCACTGAAAATGTCACCAGGATCTCCAGTGGAGAGGGAGGACCAATAATTCAATTTAACTAAGAGTGATTGTAGGTCCTGTCATTTGGCCAGACAATCTAAATGACAGAAAATAGGATCATGTCCTGTTATAAATTTCATTGGGTTTGGCTTTGCCTTTTCCTTGGAAGAATACTGATGTGCACGTTTGATGAACTGAAACTCAAGGCTGAGTTTTAGATCTGACTTGGATTTTAGTGGAAGAAAAAGATGTCTGTATGGCATGAACAGATACATGTAATCCAGATGCAGATACATCTATTTGTGTGAGGGCAAGAATCAGTTTTACTTACAATTACATGCCATGGTCTTTTTTTACATGCCTGTGCTTCTGTTAGGGTGCATATCTACAAAGCTTGCACACTCAGACAATCTTCAAATGCCAGTGTCCAGGTCTGCAAATACCTATTCCAGTGAGTCATCACTAGCTTCATGAAATAATTTTCCATTGTAAACTTGCAAGTGATCTGCTCTGGGGAATAAAGACCTTAAAAGGCAGTGATAAAATGTACTTTGAGAAAAAAAAATTGAACTCAGCATGAGATCACTCATGAAAGGAAGGGCACTGACACTCAAACCTCGAGTTATCCAATTCCTTTTTAAAAATTGGTCTCTAATGGGTGGTTGCAAACCTGTATCTTTTGTGCTCCTTTCCTGTTCCTCCTCCATCAGAGGAGGTATCTTAAGTCAAAGTTTTACAATTTAAAAATGTAGCCTAAATGAATCAGGTATATATATACTGCAGGTCTTTCACTGTATGCCTAGAATGTGAGACAAGTAAATTCCATGCTGAGAATAGAGACTCCCCTGTAGTTCTCTGCAGATATGAGAAAACACAGACCACATGCTCTTTCAGCAATTCAGGGGCCCAAAAGTACAGGACATCTTCCTATGCCTGTCTCCATGGTAAATCAGCTACCTTAGAATGTGCTTCCCCCCGCCCCCCCCAAATCTTTTTATTGGTGCAATGTTTCTGCAGTGTAGACACTGTCAGCTTCAGAGGCTGAAGGTTTATTTGTCCACAGAACAGATAATGGATAAACAGCAGCAATGAGAGTTTATTTAGCCCACCTCATCAAGGAGCCTAGAGACCACTTGGCAGTGCCATCCTCCACACCACTTCTGCTTCTGGTTCATGGGCTAGTGCCACTGAAGTTCTCAATAGATGATGCTATCAGTACAACCCACTACTATTAATATTTTTTCTGTATGAAAGGGACTGAAATACTTGTTTTGCTTACACAGTCATGTGAAGAGCCATTAGGTGGTACTAATGGTGCTTTTGACTGCTGGCATCTGTTCTAGATGGGGTTTGAGTAGGGGCCTTGAAGGTAGAGGGCTTTCGAACACCCATTTGCTTGCCAGTCCCTGGAGGAATAACAACTACATTGGTATGAACACACTGAGAGATGTGTGATACCAGCCAGCAAGCCAGGTGCTCTCAATGGCCAAACAACACTTTTTTGAAAGAGACAGGCACGTGAGGGCGAGCTGCGAAATAAAGATGCAGAATTTCTTGTGAGGCCTTTTTGAAACACTCTTACTGAACTACCTTGTCCAAGTAGTATTATTTAAAAACTTTTGGAGAGCATTTTATTCTGTCCAAAAATATCACTCCTCCCAAAGTGATTTATCAATCCATCATATTGTGGGGGGGAAAAAGATCAATTCTAGGAGTCTGTCTTTTTCTTTTTGAAAATAGACAGAATTTTAGATATAAAATACAAACATATTCTTTACAAATTCTTACCACTTGACATTTCTTGTGTTGACATTCTGTATTTTTTTCCAGCGCCAGTGGCCTGAATAGTAATGGTGTAGCAAGCCAGGCAGTCACATGCTACTTGTCCTGAGCAGGACTCTGGGTAAAAAGCTCATTCCTGTGACTACAAGAACTGGTGTTAAAATTTTAATCTTTTAATTGTGTTGGGGGCTTCTTTTTCCTGATAGAAGAAAAATATCCACTAGACAACTAAAATATCCTTTATAGAGTGAGATGGCTCCAGATCCTTCTCCCTCTTTGCTTGTGGCTTTTAAAGAGATCATTTCTGCAAGGAGCTAGGATTCAGCATCCTATTTTTGGCACAGTGTCCACACTTCTGACTTTGCATGGGAAGGGTTAGAGCTGAGAAAGCAAAGCTGAGTATTTATATCACGTAGGTATGTGAGCTGTGCTAGAGCCAAGCAGTACAGAAGACTTGCAGTGTATAGGTGCAAACCCTGTTCTGCACAGTGGACAACAACCAGAAGGCTGCCTCCGTGAAAAGGTATTCCTTCCTTCTGGCATCCTTTCAGACAGGCAGAAACAATGCACGGCCCAAATGCTCCAAAGCATTCTCTGCTTTGCAGTTGCAGAGGCCGTTTCATTAGCTGGTAAAGGCAATGACAGTTCCTTAAAGTTACTAGAGTTAGACATGGATTTACTCCAAATTAAGGACTTGGCCGAGATTTTTTTTGGGTTTTTTTTTAATGCATTAGCAGATGGCAAATATGCACTGAGCACAGAAAAACTACTGGTTTTTGAGGGCAATGGTTGCTTGCANTTTTTGAAAGAGACAGGCACGTGAGGGCGAGCTGCGAAATAAAGATGCAGAATTTCTTGTGAGGCCTTTTTGAAACACTCTTACTGAACTACCTTGTCCAAGTAGTATTATTTAAAAACTTTTGGAGAGCATTTTATTCTGTCCAAAAATATCACTCCTCCCAAAGTGATTTATCAATCCATCATATTGTGGGGGGGAAAAAGATCAATTCTAGGAGTCTGTCTTTTTCTTTTTGAAAATAGACAGAATTTTAGATATAAAATACAAACATATTCTTTACAAATTCTTACCACTTGACATTTCTTGTGTTGACATTCTGTATTTTTTTCCAGCGCCAGTGGCCTGAATAGTAATGGTGTAGCAAGCCAGGCAGTCACATGCTACTTGTCCTGAGCAGGACTCTGGGTAAAAAGCTCATTCCTGTGACTACAAGAACTGGTGTTAAAATTTTAATCTTTTAATTGTGTTGGGGGCTTCTTTTTCCTGATAGAAGAAAAATATCCACTAGACAACTAAAATATCCTTTATAGAGTGAGATGGCTCCAGATCCTTCTCCCTCTTTGCTTGTGGCTTTTAAAGAGATCATTTCTGCAAGGAGCTAGGATTCAGCATCCTATTTTTGGCACAGTGTCCACACTTCTGACTTTGCATGGGAAGGGTTAGAGCTGAGAAAGCAAAGCTGAGTATTTATATCACGTAGGTATGTGAGCTGTGCTAGAGCCAAGCAGTACAGAAGACTTGCAGTGTATAGGTGCAAACCCTGTTCTGCACAGTGGACAACAACCAGAAGGCTGCCTCCGTGAAAAGGTATTCCTTCCTTCTGGCATCCTTTCAGACAGGCAGAAACAATGCACGGCCCAAATGCTCCAAAGCATTCTCTGCTTTGCAGTTGCAGAGGCCGTTTCATTAGCTGGTAAAGGCAATGACAGTTCCTTAAAGTTACTAGAGTTAGACATGGATTTACTCCAAATTAAGGACTTGGCCGAGATTTTTTTTGGGTTTTTTTTTAATGCATTAGCAGATGGCAAATATGCACTGAGCACAGAAAAACTACTGGTTTTTGAGGGCAATGGCTGCTTGCAATGCTAATTTGGGGCTTTATGTTTATGCAAGCTAACCTGGAGGGACACATTTCAGAGCTGGGTTGAAGCAGCAGAAAGACTCAAGCAGCAAAGTGCAGAATACCAGTACCCCATTTAAAGCCAGGTGTGTGAATGCAGGGTTGGGTGTCTGCTCATCCTGAAGAGATTCAGAAAATAAGGCAGGAGCAGTTGATAAGATATCACAACTTTATACATTTCCCTCATTCAGTCATGTCAAGATGAGATCATTAGCAAAACCTTCAAAACAGGAAGGTATTTGGCTTCATGTTTGGAGTCAGGCTAGCTGACACTCCACTGCAAGCTGATATCCACATGTTCTCCTGGAAAGGATGTCCACCTGAGAACATTTTAGAGCACTGTTGTGTGGTAGAAGTCAACTAGTAATGAGCATCCAAAAGCAGAGGTTGAGAGATGTTTACAAACTAGGTGCTGACAGATTGTTTTCATCTAGCAGTTCTTCTGACGGATGCCCCGTATCTGCAAACTGCAATGACACAGACAACCTTTCCCTCAAAACTCTGTTAACCTTGCTGCAGAAAGCAACCTGGGATAACCACAAAATCGCTATTGACTAAGGTGGAACAGCTTATATAGTTCTGACCGTGCAGTCACAGAACAGGAATAAAATGAAAATCAAAGCCCAAAGAAGAGGTCATTTTCCTGGCGACAGTCCTACCCACAAATACAGTGGAAAGATGCGTCGTTCTCAGAGAAAAATTTATCCTGAAGACAACTGAAGTCACATAGTATGGTCTCCTGTGACTCCCAGCAAATGTTTTGTACCTCACTTTTTATTTCTTACTTCTTTCTGTTATTTTCTTTAAAGAGTTGTGATATCCTGGTTATGCCTGATACCACGCTATTCCTACACATAAGACATTCTTGTGTGTTACGGTCAGACCTGTTTTTTTATTTCCATTTCTGATTCATTTAAGGGACCCAGGAAGCCATTTTTGTGAATGAAAAATCACACTCACCTCACCTGAAAATGCTGTGCACAGAAGACTTAAAAACCATTCCAGTGGCAACAGAATGAATCATAACACAGCAGATATTCAGCTACCTTTTCAGTAAGCGTGCTTTAATTGGACAAAAGCATACCTGACGTAATTTAACTTACACATCTATTACAGGGTGAAACTCACTTAACCACTGTCTTCTAATATGAGTTCCTGTGAAGTTAGCCATATTTTGGTCAAATAATCCTGCAGCTAAGGCTGATTTCTCTGAACATACTTGCCAACTGGGACTCTATTAGGTTAGAGCACTTCCTCACACAATTAGGACCCGTGGACAATAATGTCATACAAACAAATGTGTTGCTGTAGTGTGAATTAGTTTGATAACTAATTCACCACACAGATTAGGTATGAACCATCCACTTGCACTGTTGATTTCTGTGTCTCTGGCCACAGAAGTCCCATGATATTGCTCCTGCTCTCTGGTTACATCGCTGAGGATTTTTTAACAGGAGAGAAAGAAGAGAGAGTGAAGGCAGCTGACTGCTCTAGGTTCCTGGGCATGTCCACTGTTGATAATTTATTCATGCATTTTCTTCTGCTTCCTTGGTCTGGCTTTTCAGCTCATATTTATCATTACAGCTCCTTGGAACTCAATGGAACAATATTCATTTGTCCTCTTTTGACTGGATAAAATTTTAGTCAGAACTGAAGAATAAGCTAGAAACCTCGAGTGTTGTTAATACAGCATTGAAGGGGCTTATTCCTCACAGGTACTCCTCCCTGATTCAGCACAATCTTTTGAGCATTTGTTTAAATCCCACTGTCAGTAATGACCCACAAGCACAGGCCGAAGGCAAGCATCACCAGAAAATATTCTGATTGTAGTTCTTGGAGTCTTTGTAACAGCAGATTAGTGAAATGTGAATGCAGCCCTAAAACTAAAATTCAGTTTAGCACATCCTGAAAAGCCAGGAAAATGAGAAATCTTTCTCTGAATGTCATAATGCTTGCTTTTGCTTTGAAGAACCAGCAGCTTTCAGATTATGGCTCTAGTCAAGACCAAGACAAAACCCACGCTATTGATTAAAAGGAAAGCCATGGACATGTTGAGAGTTCAAATAAAGCAATGAAGATCCTTAAATATCAACATTTCTTTAGAACCTTTTAGTGTCTTACTGACTAGAGAAGCTCAGGAAGACCAAAATAATGTCTCCCTTGCTGTGAGCCAGTGGAGTTCATAGCCGCTCTCTGGCAATCTTTTCCCTGAGCTCTACACTCTATGACCACCACATTCAGCCCTTAGTGAAATGAGTGTTAAATCCACTGATGGGTATCAGAAATGAAAATACACAAGTGAAAAAAAAGCCACACAGATTTCTAAAGCAGCTGAACTTGGAGAAGATAGTAAAGGGGGGAATTAGGACAGCTTGAAAATAGGTAACAGAACAGGCCATTGTTATTACTGTCTATTTGAACATTTAAACAAAAGCAATCCAAAATAGCCTTGCTAGATGTAGAATAAATTCTACTCTGTTCCACTAAGCTGCATGTCTTTGGCCTGATTTCTTACACAGGAGAGTGAGTAATGTTTGGCCAGCAGATTTACTGGTATCTACTCCCCACCCCTTTCCCACCTAGTAGCATGCTCCTTTCTGGGCTGCCTCAGTAAGAGCAAAACGCAACAGCTCCTGCTCTGCTGTATCCCAGAACACAGCAGCAGAATCACCCTCTCTCGTAGCAGAGGTGGCCCAGAAGCAATCTCATAAGCAGGACTGGGAGGCTTATAAAAGACTGAGACACTGGGACGGAGTTGCTACTTGCTGCACAAAGTAAATGTCAAACAGGAAAATTCTCCTCTGGAAAGGTATGTCAGGCGAGCCTTGGTCCTGTACATCTGGATTTTACTCCCCAAAGTAATGTTAGCTGGACAACATTCAGCTCCTGGTCTTGCAGATCTCAGCCTGACTGCCAACTGCAGATCACCCTCTGTCCCAGTGGACTTCAGGGACAGTGAAGAGCAACTGAGCCCAGCATGAGACAAAAGCCATCACTTTGCAGGATCAAGCCCACCACAGGGTGCAAGAAGCAAGTTGTCCCTCTGACACACGTGAGGTGATGAGGTACCAACAGATCAGCACAACAAACCGGTGCCTGCAATATTGACATAAGCAATATTTCAGAGGCAGCAATAATAATAATAAAAATAATAAATAATGAAAACACAAACCTGGGTATGGTTTCACTTAGATGCAAATCAAGATTTAAATATAAAAATGATAGGCTTCTGTTAATCCTTCTTAGGAAGTCATAAATTGTTAATCAGACCTTAGGCAGTGTTGTTTAATACCAACTTTAATAAAATAGCTGCCTGAAGCAGAAAGACAGTTGGGATCCTGACTCTAAAACTTTGGTAACCTCATCCACTTTTTTGTAGCCTGAGGCTCTTACACTACCATTGATACTAACTCCTTTGAAATATTCTCATTTTTTAGGTTGCTAAATTATTAAACACCTTATTAGTTGAAAGATTAGATGGAAAAAAGTCATCTCTGTATGACGGAAAATGGATTGGAAGAGGAAGGAAAAGTTGAGGGAATATTTACATAAAAGATACAGCTCTGTTGTTGATATACAGAGGTAATCCATAATCCATAATTCATTTAAGAAATGAACCCATCAAATTACATAACTATGCATGACAAATTGCTACTGTTGAGCTATCCTACAATAAATTACAAGGAATAATTCCTGTCAAGAGTGCATTTTGTTTGAGACTAAAAAAAGCAATGTCGCTACAAGGTTGTTTTCCTGCTTGTTCCATAGGATTTGTCTATCACACACAATGTCTCACACTTCCAACATATAATTTGATTGGGGTAGAAAAAGTTCCCTTGTATGGAGTAACTGCAAAGTCTCCCAAATTAAAACTGCTTTGAAAAATGCAAGAAAAGGGGAAAGGACGGAAAGGAAGAATGCTTCTCCCTCATTATTTCTTAATACTATTTGTCAGTCAGGTGAGCACATCTTGAGACTAAAAAATAAGAAACAGTCATTTCCCGAAGTGTGATGTCTTTTTAGTGTATGTCCAGAGCAGCTTGTCAGCATACTAATTGTTTCATTTAATATGCAACACAGAGCATACTTACTACTTTGAAGTGCTTATTCATGATGTCATGGATATTAGTGTATATTTCTTAATTACACAACAGAACAATCTTTCCTCTTTCAACCTACACTTTCTGCTGCTCTGATTGGTTTCTCTAACTAGCCAGAATAATCATTTTGCCACACAGAAGCAGAAAAGGGAAAAAAAAAAAAGTAAACAATTAAAAAAGCCATTTTAATTTAATAACAAATTGGGAGCTGTACTTTGTGTTAAATTAGCACTGCAAGCCTCATATCAATTCAAGGCAAGGTTCCCTGTTCGTTACTGCTTAATTAATCAGTCCTGTTTCCATCTAAATGAAAAGTTTTCTCTCTTCCCTATCATCTCTAATATCTCATTTCAGGCAGCTCATCAAGTTAATCTTGCTTACATTAGCAACTTATTTCTAATGGCTCAGTTCAATTATTTGGTTGGAGCATGGTGCTAATAATGCCAAGGTTGTGGGTTCAATCCCTGAATGGGCCATTCATTTCAGAGCTGGACTTGAAAATCCTCATGAATCCCTTCAAACTCAGACTATTCTGTGATTATTCATCCTATCCCAGTTTGCAGATGAATCCTTCTTGGTCTCTTTACTTAGTTTTGGGCTGCTGGAAGTCAAATGTAAAGCAGCAATTGCAAGAACAAGCTCATCCAGCCCTGTGATGAACCCACCATGTGAGGACAAGGACCTCCTACCAACACACTGAAGAAAACTGAACTTTTGGCTTCCTGGTGTGCCTTGTCCTCCCTGAGGCAATTTGGCACCTAGAGACATGGTTCAGTGATGGACTTGACAGTGCTGGGTTCACTCTTGGACTTGGTGATCTTAGTGGTCTTTTCCAACCTAAAACATTCTATGACTCAAATATGCACAGAGCCAAGCAAAGAATTATTATCTTAAAAACACAACAGATGAGCATGAAACATTCCCATGGAAGAAGAGAAATCTGTAAGGGAAGGAGAATATGGAAAGTTGAGTGGTGCCTGAAAGCATGTCCTCATTACTCTTTATGCAACATATCCTGGAAATAAAGCTGTGATAACCATGAGTTCTGCACTACCATCAGTAGTGTATATAAAAAAGTATCAAACATTCCACCATGTCACCTTCAAAGGAAGTAAAGAATAGGACTTGAGCACCATCTGGTTGAGTATGTCCTCCTTATGCTGACCCCACCATTCCCAGAGCTGCCAGAATCTGGTACTTTCTATCACCAGCAGCAAAGCACACTAACTCTGGGACTTAAAAGACCTCTGGTGTTTTGGATTGCACCAAGCTGGCCCCAGTCAAACACCTACTAAAGCTGCAGTCACTTGTATGCACTAGTCTCTGTGCTTGCCTTGCTCAATTCAGCTTCCAGAATAAGTTTTCTGGCTGCTCCTAGTGCTGGGATGCCTGCCCACGTTAGGATGCCTGTTGTTAACACTGCAACCCCCCCAGGCACCACCACGGCTCCAGCAGCTCCCTCTGTAGAGACCCACAGCCTCCGAGACGTAACAGATACTTGCTCGGGTCAGGGCCTGAAACTAAATCTGAGCCTGAGGTGTCTGCATCACATGAAGACTGGTTTTAATGCCAGCTTGACAAATATAAATACTTCTGTGATAAACACAAAACACAGAATATTAAATGACCAGTCCAAGAGGATGAAACCTGTTCTTCCTGAATAATCCCAGCATTTACTTTGGCTCATCCAGGACTCAGGATGTTATTGCAATGGGGAAGAAGGACGTGCAGCATATTTTAACCTTCTAGATTGCAGCAACCAGCCTCTGACCTCACATTTACCAGCCTGGTTGAAATTACAACCTGCTGCTAAGGAAAACTCTGTCATACTTTAAAGTAACTCCGGTATCAAGTAGCTTTGAGATATCCGAGATATCCAAAATGAATTATGGTGGATTAATGAGTAGCTGCTTCAGAAATCCTGCAGAAGAGACCCTAACATGTTACAATATGGTAATACACTTCATTTAATAGCAATATAAATTATGTGCTGAGAAAAGTGGGAGCCTGTTTTTGTGTTGTTTTGTTGCGTTTGTTTTTTTTTCCCAAGAGGAAGAGAAATCCTTCCTATAAATCAGAGTGCACACTTCTGTTTCTGATGGGAAACACTGCTCTGAAAAGCACTGAATATCAAAGATGCTTGAGATTAGATTGTCTGCAGAATTGTGCTGATGGCTGTAAATATTAATAAATATGATACACCGGGCCAGCTTTTTTGTTCAGATGCTTATGCCCTGCTTCCTCTTAAGTGCAGATGACCTGAAGACACAGGCACCAGGAGGAAGAACCTAAGCTAAAAACTGATTTTAGAGATGCAACACACAGTGACACTTGCACAAAGGAAGGATCTTCCCATTACATGCCAGCAGAAAGAGCCAGTCCTCTCTATCCCCTCAGCTCAGTCCAGTCCTCTCTATCCCCTCTGCAACTGCTGATGGGAGCTGACAGAGAGCAGAGAATTCTTCTCCATGCTGTACAAATGATCCAGTGCTGTATTGCTGAAGGGGCTTCAATGGGAAATGATGATTTTTCCTTACACAGGTATTCCTTCCATCCCCATTTTGTGCAGTCTATTATTTAGGGATATAAATTATACAAATATTTGGCAGTCATGTTGTGATCACCATGAAAATAATTGCAAAGTTGTAAACACTTCATTACAAATCCTGACATCTTGATCCAAAACGGCACTTAAGTATTGAAACAGCCTTGTGGACTTCAGTGCAGTTTATCGGTACTTTTAAAAGCAAACTGCTCTGGGACCAGGTATGATAAGTCAGAGAGAGAGAAGAACACGCTTTGTTTATGGAAGAAATAACTTGGTAATTATCAGCAGTGAGAAGGGAAATACCATAGCAGGGCATTCATATTATTTAGACTTAAATGGAGTTTAGATGAAATACAGGGTTTTATAAAACTGGTTGGCACAGCATGAATTGCTTAAAGGGATGTGGCTGGTGGACTTAAGAGTTGCTTCTGCATCTTTTTCCCTTTCAGCCCTGACAGCTAAATTGAGCACCAATTTCACAAAAGAAATTTGCTCCCTGAAAGAGATTCTACCTCTATATATGCCTGCTCTGTGATCTGCCAGAGCACTCTTCACACTATGAAAGTGAGGAAATAGGTTCTCTTGAATTCTTGTAGAGCTTGATCAGTTTGTCAGCCCAGCTCCAAAAGGATTAGGTCATAGTAGGTGGCACAGAGCTCAGGACCTGGTACTACTTCGATCTAAACTGGACACATAAATTGTAAATTTACTGTGCCTCTTTAATGTGCCTTTTTCTACTTCTCCCTCTGTTTTATTTACACTAAGATCAATACCTGTGTCAGGGGTATTGGTGTACACCATGTCCTTATTCAAGTAACTTCCCTTTGACTCACCTTCATATCTATGTGCTAGGAATACTACTCCTTAGATGTTTACAAAGCAGGGGTGCTTTGAAATGAATTCGTACAGGCATGGACGTGAACAAGAGATAGTGTGGTATGACCTCTGGCTGCCCCAAACCACAGGGAGCAGCATGCAGAATAGGCAGCCTTTTATGAGATTTTTTTTATCCCCTTCTCTCACACAGGCATAAGTAGGTGGGAATGTATGAGGCAGGGAACTGTAAAGAAATTCTGTGGCCAGTCCAACTCGGCCAATGCAGAGAGTAAGGTCACTGCCACCTTGCTTGGGGACAGCTCAGATTACTTTCTCCTGGGAATAAGATATTCAGTCATGTCTCAGACAGGTCTGGAGCTACCCAGCCTCCCGCTTCCCCTCCACAGAAAACATGGCTGAACAAACAAGCAAAAAGCATCCAGAAAATCCTTTGGGGAGAGAGTGTCAAAGCAGATGCAAGGAGTCCTTGAGAAAAATAATTGGCTTTTTTTTGGATGAAAAAAAGAGGCCCAAATCTGACTTTCCCCCCTATCCATTCTTTGATCGACTCCAACAACTAAAGAGAGCAGGAGAGAGAGACTGCAAGCTGTACTTGCTATAAGATCCCGGTTCAGCATCCCTGCTGTGTTACGATCTCCTCCTGTGACCTTGGGCAAGTCACTCACCTCCATGGTGATTCGCTTCCCCTGCTGTAAAACACGGCCAATTATCCAGGCCAGCCTCACAGTGGGGCTGTGCGGTGAAGATGTGGAATTGTGGAGTACTTGAACAGGTTTTGCGTGAAGGCCTCATGTCGATGAATGATACCTTGTCCCTTACTTGAAGTGAGACTCCCAAATGTCCACTGAGTATCTGTGGGTTCTTGGTTGGTTTTTTTTTTTGCAGACTACTATAAGCTATATATCATTTTCTTCTTGTCCATGAAGATACTTTTGTCAAATAACGATTGCCAGACTAATGACACCCTAAAGTTACAAACCACCAGGCACTCAAAGAGAATCAATTCGGTGAGGAAACAGATTTTACCTGAGTCCTTAGGGCAAAACTAAAAGCAACCATGCTTTTAATTATTTTTGCTATGGTATTGGGTCTAAGGGGATGAGGGAGGAGGACACATGGATATCTTTCTAAGCGAGAGGGCTTTCCCTGGGGTGAGACTGTCCTGTCAGTACGACAGTGTCAGCACCCCAGCTGGGACCCACAGGCACAAGTGGTTCTCCCACCACTCCATAGCCTCTCATGCCAGTCTGGATCACCATGACCTTCAATGCTAAGTAGAGTTACCATCAGAGGCAAGTATTCTCTTTGATTTTGGTGTTACCCTCACAACAAAGCAGAGCTACATGCTAATGGTTGTGTTGATCAAGCAGGCTTTGTGCTTATAGAAGCTATTAGCTGCCAATTGTAATGAGGGAGCAGGAGGCTCTGCTTTCCACCAGACAGGCATGCACCTGCATTACCTGGGGAAACCTGACTAGTGTTTAATTTCCGTGCTGATTTTCAATTCCTGCTGACCCTTCTCCTAGGTCCTCCTGCTCTGGCTCTGCGATTAGATGCAGAAGTGGGAATGCTGGAAAGATACACTACCTATTATCTCAGAGGCAGCTGTAAACATTACAGCAAGATAATGAAATTAGTTTAGCTGAGAGGAATCACGGTACCCAGATAGTACAGGACGGATCTCATTCATAAAGTGCTCTCTTCTGTGCATTGCGGTGTGTCACTAGGGAAGAGCTGGGGGGTTACGATGGGTATTTATGTTGCAAATCAAATCTAATAGTCACACTCTGGCTAGAATTAAGCATTTTCTGACTATAAAGAAATATATATGCATATCCTGACAAGGCAGGCTAATTAACCCATAAAATATTTGCCCACAATGCCAGAATACAGCCATTATTGAACAGGTTACTTAAAACATAGCAAGGCTGGCAGTGTTCCTGAATGAGACCAGACGGAAATGTATATGCACTTTTGTCTATGAGCCTGGCGCAGAGGAAGGTATGGAGAGTGTGTCTTGTGGCTGGGTGTGAGGAAAGACAATGCGGTATCACTGTATCTTGGATGTTTCAGCATGGTGCTACCAAGTGCTCTGGCACCATCACAGTTAAGCAATCACTTCTTTGCAACCCTCTTAGCAGCAGTGAGGAGCAGTGCTGATGGGGAAGGATGAGGGGAGCCTGTGAGCCCGGTCAGGATGGAAAAGGCTCACCTGGCATGAGTTAGGATGGTGGACCTCCAAAAAGAAACTATCCTTTCTGGTTTGTTTTGAGAGAGAAAAATACTCAAGGAACAGGCAGCTCCACGAGACTGGATGTACCAACCAGTAACATTAATTCACACCACTCCATAAACACTCCTGAACTTCAGTTATCTTATTTTCTTCTGGGAATGTTCTTTCTAACAAACAAACAAAAGCATAAACTCAAATATTTACAGTCCTTGTTTGGGCCTCTCAGTGCCAAATGCACAGGCAGGAAAATAAATAAAGTGGAAGACAGCGGTGGCAATCAGCACCACCTGGAATAAGGAGATGGTCATGGGTACAAAGAGGGATAAGCCTGCCTGAAATGGGGTGGGAAAGTAGCTGATGGGTGGTCAGGATCAGGACACACAGCAGTGCCCTAGAGAAGCTTAGGAACCTGAGCCTGGATGGACTCCAACACATAACAGCCAGTCATTGGGGAAGAACCAAAAAGCGACTCTTAGGCTGAGATTTACAGCATAGAAAGCCCAACTGGATGTGAAGTACTCACATTCAAACTTTAAAAATGATTTTATCCAGCCTTTCTCCACCTAATTCCACTGCGGCATCACTCACAGCACAACTCAGAGAGGATGACTTTTTCTGCTGATGTTTTGTATTAATTATACATTCTCCAAGGGTGTTTTTAAAACAGGGACTAATAATCTGCCCTGTACCTTTTGTTAAGCAATAAAGACAACTAACAACAGGATTTAATAATAAATGTTCAGTCTACATCTCATCTCTCCCCGTCCGAAATGAAACAGTGCAAGATGCCATACCTTTCTCCTCACTCAGCACAGTTTTTTTCAGACCCCTTGGAAAGGTCTGCCATGACTAAGCATGCAGCATGAGCAAACCAGCTGCTACTGGATTTTTATCTCAACCAGAACACATTTAAACTGGAGAATGGTGTTTATAGTGCAAACTGAATCCTGCACAGAGTCAGCAGAAGAGATTCGCTCTGTGTGCCACAGAACTCTTCACTTTGTGCACAGGATGGGGACCTCACTTTAAAGATTTATGTTGAAAAGATCCTGAATTTGGCTCCAGCATGGCAGTCAGGATAACCACAACTGAGTTTATCAGCCCTGTTTCTAAGAGCTATGAACCCAAGAAATTATACAGGAAAAAGAAAAAGGAAAAAAGAAGTAAACCCCAAATGACACAAAGCCTTTGAAGACATAGGAACAGTTACTGCAGCTATCTAGGTCTTGAAGGGGTTAATGAAGAAGTCTCCCTAACACCCAGCTTCCAAGGCAAAGCCCTTCCCGCACACTTACGATAATCCAAAGATACTGAAAACCGATTCTACTTCATTCTGGTATAATTGCAGCAGAGCCACTAGAGGAATTGCAACCATTATGTAAGATGAGGCACCATCACAGTGGGGCCTGCTGCTTCCAGTGCATTCTACCCACTCTTTTTTATAGATTTCAGCTACCTTTCATTTTAGTAATTAGCCACCATTTCCAAGGAGATCCATAAGTAATTTCCTGCACATCTTGAGCCATAATGCTGCAAGATTGCACTAGAAAGGTAACATAATTTAAAAGTAGTCAACAAAGGGCAGGCGACACACTGAGAAGTTCAGTTAAGCATGAGACAGGGACCACCATTTCATTTAACAACAGATAAATGCTGCTTCACCACCACACAGCACACAGGTATCCACCAGAAAACCCAACAACGGTTCCTTCCAAAACCCAAAATACTGCAGGAATCTATTAATAAGCAGCGTATCAGCGTGCTGAAAACTTCTTCACTCAAAGAAAAAACGATGTAGCACACTTGAGGGGACAGTGGTCTGGAGGGAGGCTCCTGCCCAGAGGAACCCAGTGTGCCCTTGAGAAGAGGGTTGCGCGTTTAGAGAAAGATCTCAGGTGGTGAGAGTACAGGCATATTCATAACTTCTGTCAAGTTCACATTAGTTTTCAGATCTTCTGCAGAAAGCAGGGGAAAAAAACCCACATTTTTTAACATGTGTATGTTTTGCTTTGAAGGAAGTCTCTCAACTAAATATTATTGAAACAGCAGATGGCAAAATGCAAACTTTATGAAAGGGAAGGCTGCCTTGAGCGGCAGGTTACCGTTTGCATGGAAGAGATGTGCAAGGAAAGAAGGGAGGGACAGAGGGAGGGAGAGAAGAGTCAGAAGTTAAGATGCACATTTTTAGCTGAACAACTTGGTTAGAAAGTGATGACCATGTCTATAAATGTAATCTTTAGAGTGCTGGCATGGAGATATGCAAGCGCTGTGAACTGGTGTGAAAACTAAAATACCTAGAGGGACTAATAAGTCCCTACGGGGACCCCAGTTACTTAAATGGCTGCTAAGGATAATTGCAGAGAGCTGCAACAGGACTGAATCAATGCCATTTTCCCTGGGAAATAAAAAAGGGGGAAAAAAAGTATTGCTGCTCTGATTACGCTATTCTGGAAAGACTGGCTGCTTTCCTCTTCCCTCCCCCAACTCAAAAGTCAACTGCAAACCACTAGAAATATGTCCAGAAAGATTATGGTGCAGCTGAAAGCCAGAAGCATACGAGATTATGTATTTACTGGTGCTGTGTCAGATAACATCTGAGAGGAGAGGAAAAAGAGATTCAGCCTTGCAGTCTTTATTAGCATGTTTGGGCTCTTTAAAGGAGCTATCCAATTGTGTCACTGCTGCCAGGCCTTTAAAACTGTATATATCCATGATAAAGGAATCTACTTAATTGTGACCACAAGCCTCCGAGCCCTACCCGACTCTCCTGTGACATGCAAACTTATTGCCTTTAAACAGGAATTAGAAAAAAATAAATGAATAGGGATGCACCATTACCCATAGTATTATATTGCTCAGGAACAGATGTTAATCAATTTTATGGAATGTTTTAAGTAACATGCAAGTACATTCGCACAGAACTGCCTGCATAATAGAGATTTCAGCCCAGCAAATACAGGAGATAAACCTTTATCTTGACTGGGAGAGCTGTGTCGATTTTGATTAAAACCAAAGAGGTCCGCACAATCAAGCAATTTTATTCCCTTGGAATTATGTCATTTCCAGAATGCTACTACACACAGTCCTGTGACAAAAGGGAATGGAAATAACTTTACTCTTGATTGTAACGTTCTCCTTGCACAAATGTTCATGCATGTAGCTCATGAGGTACACATGTAGGATGTACATTCCATCCTCACAGATTCCTGAACAGACAAGAACAGTACTCTCTATTCCAGCTGTGCCAGAAGAAGAGTAAATTTGGAGAAAGGACTGATCTTACACTCTGTAAGTAATTTGTACTACTCAATCTCTCATGCAGTGCTAAGAGAACTTTAAAATCCCACACCACACGCAAGTAAAAGGAAAAAGGTGCCCTGTCTTTTTGATTTGTATAAAAGTAGTAGCTGTGCCATCGTGATGGGAGTTAATTTCGGTCGTTAAACTTCTCGAACCTTGAATGTCATCAGGAGTTACTTAGGTGACCATCCACTTGCACTTAAAAAGTACTGCATTTAACTCTCCGTAAAATATGGATTTTATTGCAGCAGTGACAGGACTCCTTTCCACAGCCACTGACCTCTACTGCTATTGCTTATCTCTTGACTCAACCTTTTGCATAAGAATACACAGATGTAGTATGCAAACTGTCTTCCCCGTGTGTGCATGTAAGTAGGTGTTACATACATATGAATACATAAATAGTTCAACCTAGCTGACACAGAAAGTATGTTACCATCTCCTTAAAATATTTGCTACACCACCAAATTCAGTGCTTGCTTTCTGCAATTATCCAACTTCTTTCCTGTAAAAATGCCGGTACGCCTACCCTCTTATTTCCACCTCCTCCAGCACTCCCCAGCCCGTTCTTTTATCAAATAAAAGACTTCACATTTGTCAATTCCTGTAACGTCCCCAGATCTGCCCGCTCTGCCCCCTTCTTTTCACTGAGGGAGCGCCTCATTTCAACTGTGCTCTACATTCAGTTCTGCACTTTGCCTCGGATTTCGCTCATGATGCGAAGGGTTTTGCCCTGTATTCATTTCACAGCAACTAGGCAGTATCAAGAAACCGAGACAGACTTTTAAAATTATTATTTTCTAGTTACTCATCATTTTGTTGTTGTTATTACTTATTGCTACTGTTACTCTCTTCCAAGCACACACAACCCTTCGCCCGCTCTCACCGCCTCTCCTCACCCGAAGTGTCTCGCTGGCTATGACAACCCCAGGAAAACGCCGCATCCCTTCGCCTGACTTACAGCGCCAGCAAACGTGGTCCCGCACGCCCCTGAGCGTCGGGCAGGGCGCGGGGCCCCGGGGGGCTCACCCCGGCGCGGCGGCGGGGGCAGAACCCTCCGCAAGGCAGCTGCCAACTTTGCAAAATAAGTNGATTATGAGAGCTACAACCTGCCCCTCCAGAGGTGCAGAGCCGCATCTCCTTACCGGCACGCAGGGACGACGCGGCCGAGCCTCGCCCGGGTCGGCGGCGCGGCAGCGCAGCTCCCCGGCCCCTTCTCCCGCCGCTCAGCCTCCCCGCCTCGCACTAGGGCTCCCGCTCGGCCAGCAGCACTTTTTAACTCCGGCATGCAGGCAGCCCGAGCCGAGGGGGCTCTCTATCTGATTGGTTTCCATTCACTGCTCCTGATTAATAAAATAAAAA